>JBBMOL010000302.1:570442-632787 GCA_037954665.1 Laguncularia racemosa
GTAATCCTCACTACTATTTTAAAGCATAGGGAAAACTTAAGTTAAGTCACTTGCTTACTCGAACATTCAAGATTCATCACAAGGGGACCTAAGTTATGCCACTTACTTGCTTTTCCACTTAAATGTTTTTTGTCACCCAAGAGGATAGAAGTCATGCCCTAAAAGGCTCAACAGGGGAAATTTTTGTGAAACTGCTTCGTCTCTTTCTTCAAAAACCCTTAGGAGTCCACGTAACTTTTTCAACTCTCTTCATCAACCTGTTATTAAAAAATAGTAGAGGGATAATTTTAAATTTAAAGCATTTGAGTTTTAAACCCCCCAAAGGCCCATTTAAACCCCACTCAAATTCCATCCCAATTTGGGCCAAAACCAAATTCCTGTTTCATTTTAGCACAAAACTACTCAGATTCAAGTCTAAAAGTTCTCGCCCTCCCCAGCTCAGATCTCCCATTTTTATCCCCACAACAGATAACACAAGAGAATGATAAATATAAAAAGGGAAAGTTGATCAAGGATACACCTCGTAAAATATTAGAAAAAGATCTCATTTTTTAAATATACTTCTCAATAAGGATTATCCCAATCCTTATAAATGGGAAGTTGAAGACAAACTTTGAAAAGGATTTTTTGAACCTTTTTTTTCCCAGGAAATTCTAATTTTCCCAATTATTTACCACTTATATTGACTTAATTATTGTAGGATCAAATCTAAACAAACTCCAAAAACCCCTCATAGCCTTATTTTGTATTTTTTTCATAGATAAATTCAAGCCCCTTTTTAGAAACCCAACATAATAATATCCATGCCACTTGAATAATTTCCCAATAAGGCAATCACATCTTGATGGCGCATGCCCTATTATTTTAAAATATTATAATTAAGGTATGATTGAAGAAAAGGAAAGTACAAAAATAACCTTTCACTTTGGTTATTTTATCAAAGATTATTTAACTTTTTAAATTTTTTTTTTTTTCCTTGAGTGCTCCAAAACTTTCTAAAATGGAAAAAAAAAACCCTCCCACAAAGGACCATAAATTTATTATTATTATTATTTAATCTTCATGATATTTTCGACTAATAATTAACGCCCATTTTTAAATTTTAAAAATCCTTATTTAACATACTTCTCCAATAGATGTAAAAAAGATTTATTAAAATTTTTAATACAGCAAAAATATAACAAATAAAAAGAACTCTATGTTTTTTTAAACCCAAATTTAATAGACCTCTGGGGCTTTTGTTAGACATTTATTTTGATAAAACTTGTGAATTTAGGGCGAGCTAATTCATTTTTCCTAAATTTAGGTTAGAGTAAATAGAATAAATTTTTTTTTTTTCCCCGGGGGGGAGTTAATTTTTTTAAATTTTTGTTTAAAAATACTCAATAAATTTGAAAAAAAATTTTTCTTTTTTAACCAAATATTTATGGTATTTATTTTTACAAATAAAAGGACTTTATTTGAAAAATAAGTTTCCTGAAGATGTCTTTTTTAAAGGATACCTCTTTAAGGGAACATAGGGGGCTTTGTAACTTCCTTTTGTATGCCTTTATTTCTTACATTGTGTTTTTGTAAGGGCCATTTTCCCCAAAGCATATAATACAATTTAAAGTCTCTATATACCATAAACAATTTTCCCTGAAGGGATCATTTTTTTAATGCCATCCCACTTTATCTCTAAGTTTCTTAAATAGAAAAATTTTTTTAAATTTTTTTATTTTATTTACGAAGCCCCTTTGTGAAGTGTACTCCTTTTTTCTCTCTTCCCTTTTGCAATTTATAATATATTTAAAAATATTGGACACCGCATCCACAAACCTCGTTTTGAAAATAAAAATAAATAAATAAATAAAAAGGAAACCGAAACTCAACCCCCCGCCATTTACAAATTCAGAGCCCCATGCTGATCACCTTAAAAAAACTCCGTTACACAGAAAATAAAGTGATTCACCAGCGAATCACCCCATTTAAACCAAAACCAAATCTTAAGCATAAAATGCCAAAAAAAGAAAAAAAGGAAGAATTTAAAGATCCATCTATACTCCTCTTTTTTAAATATGAAATATTTATAAAATAATTAAAATAATATAGTTTTTTTTTTTTAGGTTTAAACCCTTGTTGCTTTATTGTAATGAAGGTGATTTAACATTTTAAAAAAAAAGAAGAAGAAGAAAGAAAATAGAGATATTGACACCTATTAATCAACCTTATTTTATTTTTAATTTAAAACTATTTTACCATAATTGATTGAGTAAGAGCACTTTAGAAAATTTTTCCCTTTTAAAAATAGTACCCAATAGTATTTTTTTCAAGAAAGAAAAGACAGTTTTTTAACCGGAAGGCTTAAATTTTATTAATTGGAACGTTCTGTGTCAATCCAATCTCAGAAAAAAAATTTAACTTTAAAAATTTACATTTACATAATACATTGAGGTTGAAATGATTACGCCGTACCAAAAGTTCCAAAAAAAATTGGGGGACAGAGTCATTTTATTGGCTTTTTAATTGTACAAACTCAAAAAGAAACTTAGGGGTACCAATGTATCTTTAACACATTTTAAAAGCTAAAAAAGTGAAAAAAAAATTGGCAAATTTTTTTTATTAAATATATTGTAGAGCATGGAAATCGCCACATTATTGGTAATTGACAATGATTCACCTTGATAATTTTTTGTAATGGAATAAAAAATGCATGGGGAATAAGGAATTGTTAAAGAAATGTATTTCCCAAAAATAATGTATTCAGGGGGGCACTAATTTGCTTCCACACCGTATAAATATAAAAAAAACCCCAACACCCCATATGAGTTTTTTTGGGGTAACATACTTAAATATTTTTTTTTAATTATGTAAATATTTTATTCGTAAAACATATTATAAAAATAGGTTTGCGAAGTCACAGATACCAGCATGCGCGTTAGTATTAAAAAAAAATCAGGATGAAGACTCAAACCTAGCAAACTCATCATGCCTTCAGTACAACTCCCACCATCTCATCGTCAATTTTTATTCAATCTACTCTCACCCATTAATTTATAACACTGATAACAATACAGAAATTAAAAAATAAAATATGAAACACACAGAAATACATAAGACATAGAAAATACCCACTAACTCGAGATACTCATCTTTTCTCTCAGAATCGCATGCAAAAAAAAAGAGGAGTGAGTAATATTGCATGGGTAATAAACTAATAGGCCTCAAATTTGAAGTATTTTCTAGAGCAACTATTCTTAGTTATGGTATTTTTATTTTCCAAAAAAGTTGAAGTTTATTATCTGTAAATCCGCAAAAACACAGATCAAATACACATCATACCTCAGATACTGCCCACAGAACGACACGCAATCACAAAACCACGACCCGCAACCACAAACAACAACGACAACAACAAAACCAAACCAAAGCTAATACACTCATAACCAGTCAACCCCATACAACATAACCAAAAAGAAACGCCTTCGTCACCTACCATACACCCCCAATCCCACATACTCCACATTCCACCAAGTAATATCTACAACACCTCCCCACCCCCCACATAAAACGCACCAAAACGAGCCACCAACACCAACCCCCACCAAACCCCCCCCTCAAGAGCCCGTCCCCATAAGATGCGCCCACCCCCTTCCCCAAATCCCAAGTGCCCAACAACAACCCCAATCCCATCACCCCTCCTCGGAAAAAAAGAAACCTCAACAACACTCCTAAAAAAAACACCCACAAAAAACCCCAACACACCCCAACCAATATCATCCCCAACTAACCACACACCCCATATCCAACAAAAACTCCTATAAACACCACATCCCACACTCCCATTAATTCCAAAAAACCAATCCCCCCATAACACCCCACAACACCCCCCAAAAACTTCCCCCCACCATAACCCCCACCATTTCCCCCCCAAAACCACAAATCCCACAACATTCCCAAACCAAAAATGAAGCACAAAAACCCCATAATAAACCATTCCCAATAACACAAACAACACCACCCAAAAACAAACACACACAACATTCACTTTTCCCCCATCGACCAACCTATCCTATCATCACACATCCCAAACTCCCACATAGTTGTCGGTAACTCGGGCCGGGAGACAAATCTGTAATACGTACCGCCGAAAATCCCCAGCTGCCACTTACAGAGACCACATCAAATAAAAACAAAACTAAATCCGCAGCCTCGGACAAATCCACCAACGAGTCTGTCAGATAAACATCCACGTCACCAGCTGAACCAATGGGGCAATCCATTAGATGCATTGCTGGCAAATAGAGGCGACAAAAATGTTGAAACTAATAAGAAACTGAAGAAATCCTATTGAGATTGTGGCAAACACCACTTATAAATCAAATACCTGACAATTCGAGGGCATCCTGGTAAGGTAGTAGCAAATCCAACCCCATGGAAGTGAACGATGATGATGAAATAGTATAGATCATTTACTCTATTGTAAACAGCAACTAATATACAAGGGATCTAAACAATGGTTCATGTAAGATGCGGCGCTAAAATGTTGATGGTACAAGGTTGGGGGGGGGTAAAGAGAAAAAAAAAAGAATGGGGGGAAGGGATAGGGGTTGGGGGGGATTTTAGTTGGGTATAAAATGTGGAATAGATGTTTGAGAAAGAGACAGACTTAATGAAGAGAGTCTAACTAAGAAAATGAGGTGAGTGAGAACAAGGGATAAGTAATGGAAGGAAAGAAGTCTCCCAATTGTTCATACCTACTCGAAACCAACCAATATATCAAGCAACAGTAAGTGAACCACTACCATGCTAGTAAGAGATCCTTGTTCAGTATTATAATTATAAAGGCATATGTTTACGAGAGTTATTTCCAAGCAGGAGAAAACCGATATTTATAGTGATTCAAGTAACAGTTGATGATTTTTATAGGGGATGAGATTTCAAGACGAAAGTAGATGTCATTCAAGTAATGAAGTTTTACGGTGAAGACCATTGCAACTCACTATTGTAGAGTCCAGCCACTATTGTGGTCTACTTATTATTTGAGAAGGGGGATAATGGTTATAAATGGAGGCTTAGGCCCCAAAGAAGAAAAGTTAAAGGCATTTTGCGGTGACGAGATTTGAGGGTCATCACACTCTCCATAACCTACTGATTAGTCGGATCACCTACAGTTAGATTGCAATCTCTTGCCATCCAATTTGTATATCTTATTAAGATAATTCTAATATGAAACTAACGATAGTTGACTTCTATTATCAAACAAGAATTTAGCTATTGGATCCAACAGGAACGGTTTTGCGAACTAGAGGGACAAAAAGTTGCCATCCGCTCCTTGATGTACAGAACTGGGAGAAGTCCTTACAATAAAATCCTAAAAGTTTTCAATACAATAGAAAATACGAATCTTGGAATACAAATAGATTGGGGTGAAATAGATCAGTACCCCTCGGTGTGTCCACTTTAAAAGAGGTAGATTTTGGGGCCCTTTCAAGTCATTTAATGCAGTGTGGAGATTCCTCAAACCTTTGTTACTAGTGATACCACCTTTTCATATGGGAAGTAATACCGCACAATTCTAGTTTTAACTGTAGCGTTGATGGCACAATCATATACATTCAGCAGACACTCACTCTAGTTGATCGAGAGACAGTTGAGACATGGGGGCTAATTTTGCAAAATTTGATGGAATATGTCGTATGAGCATGAATGTCATGAAATCATATTTGCCGCATACCGACAGACACGTAGGCATCAAATCAGCAATCTAAGAAGCAACAAATGATGCGGGCCTCTTATTTTCAGTGAGTAGCGGTTCTACTCCGACACGTTACGAGCAACTTCAACTCGGCAACAAAAAACACCCCATGTAAAGAAGTTAGTGGACATATGTCGGGTTGACAAGCACAATCTCGCAAGTTGAATTATGTGAAGGAGTAGTAGGGGTGATTTTACTATATGCATAATATGGTTTGACCGATTGCCGTTGGATATGTAAGACACTAGCTGTGATAGCTGCTATTGATTTGGTATATACCTCCATTTGTTATCCGAAAGCTATAACTCCATATTAAAAGGGGTCGAGGGTTACCTGGACAACTTTAGTGAAGAAAACATTCTACAACTAATGGAGTACTTCATGCCAGAATCAAAACAAGGCATGGGAAGAATACAACAAAGGAAAGAATTTTTCAACCATATGTAGCCCAAATGATCAATCGATGGAATTCACGAGCTAGCAACCACAGGGTCTATTGACTACAGCAAGCATGATAAAGTTTTAGAAGTCCTTACCGATAGACACCGCCGTTGCTAGTGGGTTAAGGTGAGGGGGCGAACCACACATTGTGTCGCTACTTGCCCGTAGCACATGCAACTGCCCCAAAGTGGTAGATATACAAAATTTCCCATACTCACCACGCTTATGTAGTGGCTGCCTTGCTTAGGCATGATATGACTTATTCTATACACGATTGGTATCATGGACATACTAAACCAACATATACGATGCACTTCCAAACTTATGAGCGCTAGTTGCACTTACTCAAGACTCCACCCAAAGGGAGACCTCATACGGAAGAAGGGAAAGCCGAGGCGGAAAAGAAAACACATGAAGATGGACATTAGGGGAGCATCCAGATCAAATCGCATATTGAATTGGCGTGAGAGGAGGGTATAATAGAATAACGTGCCCATGTCGACACAGTTCAATAATGGTAACTCGCGAATACATTACATGTTATTACATTCGACATTTCTTATTGTGATGCTAACATTAGCTTTTTCTCTTTTACACTTAAGTTAATCATTCAGCTAATCATCCGTACAGTTTAAGACATGGCAAAAGGGGGATGCGTTCATATTCAGTATAAACATGCAATTTTTTCCATTTATTATAGAAGTTGTTTTTTAATGTCAAATTGTTTGAGACATTTGTTTAAATTATAAGAAATATTCGAAAATGTAACAACGTACATGTATACATAAATTGGATTTTACAGAATACGTACTGATTTTTTTACAAATTATAATAATACATAAATTCCATCCTTGTAGTAGACCATAGACATATGCAATAATTAAAAACCTATCTCCTTCCCCTAGTGAAATGCTTAGGCTAGCTATGCGAAGGCGTTGGACGCTTGCATGCGATTATGAAGAGATTCAGAACTCTTGGGGTAGCATGCTGGGTGAGATAATTGTATTGAATGCTGCGTTTTACATGAGACTCCACCGATGTGGCTAATCCGATGATTTACCCTACTCCAAAGTTTCTTCCTAGGGCATTGCCTCCATGGAGCCGACATGGTTGTTATAATACCACTAATAGAATTGCCATGCAGCATCTCAATATTGGCTAAACATTGGCCCTAAGTCTAGGATACACAACAATTTGGATCAACATGTATCTATTCGTACATCGCGTGGGATATTCCTCAAGCTCACCATGGTTTCGTATTTCAACATCGTCCCCCCATTTGTCGATGTGTGCTGGAATCGTACAACCTTCCTCCTAGGGGTTTCGATGCC
Organism: Laguncularia racemosa; assembly: GCA_037954665.1. Lineage (NCBI taxonomy): Eukaryota > Viridiplantae > Streptophyta > Magnoliopsida > Myrtales > Combretaceae > Laguncularia > Laguncularia racemosa. The sequence continues at coordinate 577,952 of JBBMOL010000302.1, forward strand.
AATGCGGGAACAACAAACCTCCCTAAAGTGAAGCATGAACTAAAGACCTTGAGCAACTATTCTCACAATCGTGTCTATGTCCAGACGCAGGCAAATCTGTTGTAAGGTGTCACCCCAGCAAGTATAAAGAAAACATAAATTAAGGATAAATTAAGGTGACACCTGCATAATTGCGATAATAAATTAGAATAAATTTTATATCATATGGCTCCCATTCAACCTGACAGTAGGAGATTTATTTACATTAAGATCATAAATATGATTGATGCAAGGAAATAAATATGATTAATAAGGTACCTCCGACGTTTTCTACCTATCCAGCGCATCTCGAATATTTGCCAACTATGTGGGTAGGGTAGAATTACGTATCCCTCCACGTGGTTCCACCATGCCACCATTAACATCCGGTTGGTATACGTATATTCTATCTCGACAATTAATTGATGTGGGGAAATCTGTCCAAGGCCTACACTTGTAGCAATATGACTACCCCTCTGATTCTCATGTGCCACGGTGAGAACACGACACATGAGTTGTCGATATAACCAAGCAAACATGCGCCCCCCCAGTTTATAAGTCTTAGCGATTTGAAATGTTCCAGACAATGGTAACCACATACGTACACGAGGGCCGTTTGGATTTATCGTTGGAAGATAAATCCCCCCTAACAGCTTTAGAATATATGCAATGAGTACTCTATGTATGTGCTCTAGCAATGGCATCCAATGGGATTAGCTAGAACATATTATGGAGCCCATATCATGCTAATGCACTCCCACCTCTACCGTAGACCCAATCTCACCCTAAGTATTTCCTCGCAAAGTGCTCTCCAATCCAGGTAGCTACTCCTGTAATTGCCTCTCCATCCACAAGGAAGTCCTAGTTGGATCTCCACATCCTATAGCACGATGTAAACTCCCCCTCAACATGTGGAATGTATGCATCTCTAGACACCCCATCTCTCCACCAATGCTAGTCATGTGCCAATCAAGAGGTATGAACGGCAAGCCAACTGACACCTTCAGAATCTAGCCAACTCAAGTATGACTCCATTTGCACATTGAATGAGATTGTACGACTCATCGCGACGGAGTGACAACTCACACCGTCACACAATGAGGGTTGCGTTACTCTTATGCCTACAATATGTCAAATGTTTCCTATTTCTAATGCAATGTAAAGTAATTGATTATAAAACATTTGTTACCTCTCCATCCCCAAAATACATATGATCGATAACTGGCCTAACTGCGTCAAGACTAAAGGATCAAAAGGTCTAGACTCCATCTATTATGCAATCGTACTAAAAATTTTACATTTGCAACTCTATAGCAATTAATTAAACAATATATTAACCGCTAATATTCTTTGATAATGGATAATTAATTAACTTATTAATCATATAAACTCAGTTCTACAAAAGCAACAAATATAGAATATGTCAACTAATAACTTTTACAATAATTAATTAACCACATATAATGACTAATCCCACATTGGATTAATGGATAATTAATAACACATTAATTTTATGACTAATTCAACTTATACATATAAATATTTTACATTTCCACCTAATACAAAGTTTTTTCACTAATTAATTTTATAGTAATTATTAACGGATATTTAACACTAATTCCCCTTTTCATTATGGATAATTAATAACTAAATAATTTATGACTAATTTTACTAAACCATACAAATATTTTTATATTTTCGCCCATTTTTACCAAATTTTTTTACTAATTAATTTCATAATAATAAATAACGATATATTAATGACTAATTCCCTTTCATTAATGGATATTTAATAAATAATTAATTTTATGACTAATTTTACTAAATCATTACAAATATTTTATATTTCCCACCCAATACAAAAATTTTTTTCACTAATTAATTTCATAGTAATTATTGAAACGATATATTAACGACTAATTCCTTTCATTAATAGATAATTAATAACTAATTAATTTTAAACTCATTTTGCAAAACCATACAAATATTTCACTTTAACAACAATGCAAAACTTTTTACTAAATAATTTTACACAATTAATTAATGACTAATCATCCTTTCAATTAATAGATCATTACGCTACTTATTTTTATGACTAATTTTACTAAATCATAAAAATTTTATATTTCCACCCATAAAAAAATTTTCATATTAATTTCTTAGCAATTAATTAACGACATCTTAACGAACCATCATTACTAATTAACTATTAATTAACAATAACTTCCATTTATGACTACTGTACAAAAAGAATTACATTATCATAACATATATACTAATTCATTTGATCTAATTTAATTAAACCATATATTAATATTAAATAATTACCAATTTATAATTAATTAACAATAACTACTACCTACTTTAATAAAATTTATGCAGTATATATATTTAACATAATTATAAAATTTTATGTAGTATATACTTCAATAACAGTAATAAAATTAAATATTTTCTCTAGAAACATACTCGTAATCTTTGGAAGAAATAATTCCACACACGTACTTGAGTAAATTAAAACAAACGTAAAACACAAATTATGAAAAAAAAAATTTATAAAGTGAAGTTTTGTTTTCAAAAGAAATTTAAAGATTAAAAATGAAATGTGAATATATGAACTAAATGAGGATCATTTTGATATTGAAAGTGTCGGTGCAATTTTATAGTTTCCTATCTATTACTCGGTAAATTTACTGTATCACTTTAAAGTTAGCAAGTATACTTTTACAATAAATTTTATAATATTACATAGGTTGTTACAGAAACTTTATGCTTTAAGTGTTATAAGTTTTCTAGGTTTATAACATCGGGTTAGAAAAAAAAATTATTTGTACTTTCCGCCTTCAAGCAAGTTTGCGCTTTCATCCTAGTTTTTCTTTTTAAACATTAAGCTCGCTAAGAGATCAGGACTTTTGTAACCAATTTTTTGTAATAAGTTTTTTTAGATATAATAATTACGTAAATTAAAAAAATATTTACGGTATGTTTACTCGCATTTTTCTTCACATGTGATTTTTGGAATGCTCAATGAAATATTAAAAATAGTCTGAACAAATAAATCAATAAATGGGACAAAAAAAATCAATTCTACCATTGAATGCCAAAGATTCTCAACATTTTATGCTTACAAAGAAAAAAAAAATGGAAAAAAAAACAAGTATACTATCAATAATCATTGCTTTTCTGGCAATAAATTTGCCCTTTGTATTCTATATTTTTGCCTTTTTACTTATATATATGCATTTTTATTTTTAATATTTGTAGACATATATTTAATTATTATTGTTACATGCTAATGACACTATATGATTGGTTCACAATAACTAATATAATAAAATAACATTATTAATATATTCACTTAAATCATATGATAAAAAATTTAAATTACTATAAAAATGTAAAATAAAAAAATTAAATTAAACTACTGTAAGCCCCTTATAGCTATCTCAGTACCAAATGTGGCTGCCCACACTTTGTTTTTAGGGGTCGGGGTTGTGGGGGTGTTTGGGTGTCTAGAGGTGTTGCATTGGTTACACCTTTCTTAAGATGGTTAACGAGGGCTACTCCCAACAAGTAGGTCATGATCCTACATTCTAGCCAAAGAAAAAAATAATAAAGAAAATAAAGAAAAAAAATCAAAATAACATTAGTAGTAGAATAAACACTAGTCCAAGTCATAATCATTGTGGTAGTGATTACAAGGTGAAAGGCTTTTAATGTTCTCTTCGTTTTATTTTTTTGAGGTATCTACCATAATAACGATTAATGATCCACCATAGTGAAAGTTGTGATCCATCATTTTATAACACCTTTTTAATAGCTATCCTCAAAAGCTAAGGGATGATTTGATAGGGGGTTGTAAGGCTTTAATTTGAATCATTTGCCATTTTTAATTTTTTATGAATTATTAGTTTATTATTTATTAATAAACTTATTTTATTAAATTAATTATTGCTGAACATTTATATGGAAACATGTAAAGTATAGATGAGGCAAACCTACCCACGCATTATCTCAGTTTTCCTTAATGTTTGCTCAAATCAAATAAGCTTAACTTAAGTTCGAATTATTTCAGTAGATTACAAATTAAGCTTAGTTTTATGACATTAGTTCAAATAATTCATTAGCATAATTAGGTTCCAAAATTTTGAGTTGAGGTTTTACATATTAATATTATAAGGAGTAAATTATATCGAAACCCTATATTTTTTCAAAATATTACCTAACCCCTTACTTTTTGCTTGCATATACGTTGACAAAGCACAAAAGTAACTTGCCATAGCTACATCGCACTAATAATATATTTATTTAAATATTATATATATATATATAAATAATCAACTAAAACGTTAAATAAATTTGAAAAAAAAAGAGAAAAAAAAAAAAAAAAAGACGAAAAAAAGGATGGGGAACCCAAAAGCCACCCCAGCTCCTGGTGCCTATCCCCCACCACCAAAAAAACCCCGCCCCACACACACTCACCACACCCAACCTCCCCGACACTCCCACACACCGCCACAACCAACCCCCCACACCAACCCCCCACCACACATACCCAACACCATCGCACTAAACACATCCCCCCCCTTCATCTCCCAAAAATACCCCAGTTTCCCCACCTGTTCACCCATCCCCACTTACCCACCTAACAACGAAAGCTCATATATCGGAAACAGAAAGCTAGCACACTAGATCATCCCCCATCATTAACTAACAAGATATAAGAAAACAGTACGTGCCCTAAACATAAACTGTGCAAGATACTCTTATAACACATAAAAAATCTATAATTTTTTTTATCCAAAGTTTAACACTAATAAAAATTAAATATTATAATAACAAATACTCAAAATTTAAATACAAATATATATTCGTAATGATATGGTAATATAAACATTAGTTTTTTTAATTGCCCAAAAAAAGTATAAGTGATAAATGACAGTCAGAAACCAGTGTGAAACTAAATATATATAAGAACAAGTGGAGTATCATTATAATTTATAAACTTTACTAGGGTGGTCAGCGTAAAAAAACCATATTAAAACTAAATTCAATGTGGAAAAAAAAACCTTATAGAAAAATCAAGCCTTGTTTTTGTTGGTTGTGTATGAGCTCGAAATTTTTTAAGCACAAAAGAGTCTAATCAAGCTTCTGTTTAAGTTCAGTACTATACGAAATTAGACTTTACTTAACTCTTTTATACAAATGTTGTTTTAGTTACAAAGTATAAAAATGAAATAACAAAAAGGACTATTAATATATATTTTTTTTCTGAGATATGGGAATCAAAACCGACAAAACCTATCATTAGGGCAATAACCCAAAGGATTTCAATCTTGCAATGGATGGCCGCATTTTGAGCAAATTGACCTAGGAATTATTTATCTGCTAAGCTCTTTTCTCTTATCATGTATTGCATATTCCAATAGGAACACTTATCATGCTTTACATGGTCGATGTGAACACACTCACTAAAACTCAGCTTGTAGTTATCTATGACCGACCTAAATCGATATTAAGCTATGCCGATGAATCCTAATGGAAGAGCAAGAAGATGAAGACTATTTTTATTTATAATTATCTTCTTATGAACTATTTTATGTTGGTAATCTTTTTCCTTTAGACACACACTTCCATTTACTTGTAATTGTCTTTTAGAACCGGCCACTTCTAAAAGTGGCATAGTTTTAATTTTGTGAACTTTTTAACCTTGAAGGAAGCAATTATAAATACTGCTTAAGTAGGCTTTTGAGGGAAATTTTCAAAATAGACACAGTTCATTTTCGTGATAGAAATTAGGGTTATCCCTTAGTTAACAATCCTCTTATCAATTTCAACCCAGGAGTTGGAATTGTGGCGAGTGCAACAAGGAGAAATTGTGGAGTTTATCAATTTCTATTTGTTTTGTGTTTCTTTTATTCTCTAGTGAGTCATATCTAGGGTTGGATTTAAGCTTTCTTGGTCAGTTTGATTGCATTTTTAATCAAATTACTATTGCCTAATTGAATTGGTTTTTTAGACCTAGAATTCAATTCTTCCATTTCACTAAAAACATTTTTGACCCGAGAAAGCAAGTATTGTGAAGGTATATCTACGGTCATGATCGATTTGATTTTGTTAGTTTTCACGTGGTTTTCAATTTAATTAGTGGATATACATTAAGGAATATATCGTATTTGTGGTATCGTTTCAAGTGAACTAAACATTCGGATCAACTATTGCATTTAGGGGTTTACGCAACAATATTGCTCAAATGAACTGAATTGATCTTTGTCCTTTTGGATGTTAGTGGAATTATTTTTCTTGGCTTAATTCCCATTTATAGCACATCATCGTTTTGGTATCAAAGCTTCATCAACTTAGATTAAGATTGATTACACCCATTGTTCAAGAATTGGTTCATAAATAGTGAGGATTTGCACCATTTATTACTAGTTGATGGCATTGTTTGATTCCCTTCGAATTGGTTTTGTATGTGCTTAATCATAGTTTTTTTAGGCATATCATTCATTTTGGTATCAAGCATAAGTGAGAGAAGGGAATTTCGTGATCCTCATTTCGAAATTAGGGGTTCTTCACTTTTCATCCGAAATTATGTGTGTTGAGGATTGGATTGCGTGAATGAGTTGTTAAGGAGTTGTGATGTTGTAAGTTGGAGTAGAATTTTGAGGTCTTGTTGTAGCTCCTTTATGTTGAATTCACCATGAAGGGAAGGGAAGAAAGTAGTGCATTCTTAAACAAAATTCGGAATTGGAAATATCTCAATTTGTGAAGAAGAAGAATGTGATACTTGGCTTGTTTGTTTCAGGAAATTGAGTATGTGTTTGCAATTTTTAGATTGCATTGTGTGGAATAAAGAAATCTTTTGGAATTCAAACATCCATTAACTTGGTAGTTATTGAGTAACGTTAAAGGATTGTTGTTTGAATTTTAATTATCTTACCTTTATGGAAAAGATTGGTATATATTGGAGTTATTTGAATTGCTGTTTGCTGCCCTTGGATGAGGTTTTAAACAGTATAGATTGCGACATGAAGTGCTTGTGTGTTTGTATTGGGAGGTTTTATAGCGCCATGGTTGTTATGTGTGTAGGGGAGGTGTGGGTAAAAAGAGCGTAGTGAGGTTATTGGAGTTGTGCTACAACGTGTTTTAAGTTTGTGTTAAGAAGACCATAAGGCAACATGTTGTGAGTTTGATTGAGTAGAAGGGTGCTGCCCAGGAGTGGGAGAGTGTATGTGTGACGGGTTGAAAGAGAGTTATAGTGATTGATTTTTGAAATTCAAAACACACATTTAAGTGATTGTTTAATTGGGTGTATCCAATTTGAATTTAAAATAGCTCCATACCAATTGTGGAACATTGCACTTAGTGATACTCCTTTTGAATGTGAAAGGTTAAGCTACCTTTTGTATAAGTTTGCGGTTTGATGTTGTATGGAAGTGGGGAAAGTGCACCGTGGCTGGATGAAAGTATTGTGTAGTAGTTTGTATTTTGTTTTTTGTAATTTAGTAAAAGGTTTAAACATTTGGTGTTGGTTGTTGTATGTGTTGTCAGCTACTTTTATTGGGTGGTGTGAACATTGTAAACCATGACAAAGGGAGTTGCGTGATGGTTGAATGGTGTGTAGTGTATGTGTTTTAATTATTGCCATTGATAAATTTAAGTGGTGAAAAGCCATGTAAGAATAAGGAAAGTTGAGTAGTAGAATTTAAAATTCGAACAAGTAAATAAAGTTGTTGAAAGTAATTGAACTAGTTACTTAAACACTTGTGTTAAATCAATTCTATCTACTAAAAGTAGTTAGTGTACTTTCAACTTATAGCTTGGTTTATACTTGAACCCATGAAAGCTGAAGATAATTTACTGTGTTGTTGGGTTTGAACACAATCATGTCTAGTGAGATTTTCATTAAACTATTGTATTGCAGTCGGACATTGACTACATTTACTACTAAGGATGATGAATAAAGGGAAAACTTGTTCATACCTCTGTAGGCTACAAAGAAATTTAAGTGTCCTTATAAGTTGATGGTGGTAGTTGTAATCAATTGTGATAGCAGCATCATTAGTATCAAAACTAAAACTTGCAACTGCTCTATATCCTAAACATTATAAATTGCATTGGCTTAGTGCATCAGGAGAGTTTGCATGTGATCCAAAGAGCTAGGGTACCATATATTGTAGGGATAAATATTGTGATGATATTGAATGTGATATTTTTGCCTAGGTTTGCATCCATAATTATGCTTGGCAGGCTGCTACTGACAGGAGAGTTCTTGCATGATGCTTCAGGAATTACTTATGTATTCTAGAAGGAGGGAAATTGATATTATTCTGAATCCGATGTCACCTTTAGAGGTTCAAAGGGTTAGCAAGCACGAAATCAATAGACCATTAGAGGGGCCATGAGAAGTTGGGACCATCCTAGAGCACAAATTTGTCAAACACGATATGTCTAACCTTTAGAGATCCCGATTACATAGTCACATGAGCAAACTATCAAGAACCAAACTGTTTAGGCAGTTGTGATCACTTTAGAAGTACCAAAGGCCATGAGCAGTTGAGTAAACATTAGAGAATCAGAGGGTTAGAGTTAAAATGAACCCATCATCAGAGAGCAAGACTATTCAGAGATAGTTTTGTCCACTCATAAGTTTTAAGGGCATTGAGCAATTGGGTTAACCATAGAGGGCTATGAGGATCATGCCATACAGATGAGTTAGAAAACAAGAAAACAATTTCAGTGGAACGGGTTGAGATAGGGTAACCCTGGTAGATAATGGGTCATTATTTGAGTTGCAGATGAAATACATCCTATATAATGGATGAGAGAAAACAATCACCCACTAAGCATTTCGATATTAGTATTTTGCAGTGATACTTCTCAGGTGGGCTTACTAGGAGGAATAGAGTCTCTACTGTATTTAAATTCACCGCCCCCTGTCAGATTTGAGAACAAATCTTTTTGACCCGAGGAGATGATAGGAATCAAATCGAACAAACCTAACATTAGGGCAAGAACAAATAAAAATAAAATCTTGGCAATGAGGGCCTATTTGAGCAAATCGACCTAGAATTATTTTCTTCTAACCTCTTATCTCTTATATCATGTATTGCATATACCAACAAGAACACTATCATGCTTTACAAGGCTATGAACAAACACACTAAGACTCAACTTGTGGGTTACCATGGAGCTAACTTAAACCGTTCAATGATCTAGGCCGACGAATCCAATGGAAAAGCTAGCAATATGAAGACTATTTTTATTCATAATTATTTCTTTGGACTATTTATATTGTAACCTTTATTTGGGACACTCCATTTTGCTTGTAATTGTCGAGCTATTTAGAGTACCGACTACTCAAAAGTTGGGCCATAGTTGTAAATTTTGTAACTTTTAACCCTAAAGAAATGCAAGTATAAATACATTGATTAAGTAGGCTTTTGAGGGGAGAATTTTCAAAATAGACACATCATTTTCGTGAGAGAAATTGGGGTTCATCTTAGTTAGTCTCACGTGTCGTCTTCCGGCCAAGGATCCTCATCCAGCTTATGCGTCGGACTTGATGGGTCTCTCGAATTCAGCCGTGCGGACTCGCAAATGCTTCTCTGGTCGTTGTCACATCAGATGTTCTTCAGTGTGGTTCGCTACGTTCAAAAAATTCAGGTTTGTTCCCAAACGTCTCACTCATCTCGACTGTCCGCGTCTAATAGTGGTGACATCGCCTCTCTCCCCTTGCGTGGGGACCATTCTATGGCCCTCCTGACGTCTCCCTACTGTCGCTTAATCGCTGCACAGTTCTTCTTATCATTTCAATCTTAAGAGATGGAATTGTGCGAGTGAAACAAGGAAAATTGTGAAGTTGTACCAATTTCTATTAGTGTGTTTTCGTTCTTCTCTAGTGAGTCATATCTAGGGTGGATTGAAGCTTTCTTTGTCAGATTTGATTTGCATTTTTTAATCAAATTACTATGCTAATTGATTGTTTTTAGCCTTGAGTTCAATCTCTTCCATTTCGTACATTTATACTGTGAAAGCAAGTGTTGTGGAAGGTGGAATCAGTCAATGATCCATTTTGATTTTATGTAGTTATTCACGTGGCTTTTCAAATTTAATTACTGAAACTCATTAAGGAATATATCCTGTAGTATTCCATTTCATGAACTATAGCATTCGTATCAACTATTGCATTTAGGTCATGTAACAATATTGATCCAATTAAACAAAATGATCTTGTATTTTGGGATTGTTAGCTGGAATATATTGCCTTTGCTTGATTCCCATTTAGGCACATCATCTTTTTGTATCAGAGTTTCATCATACTTAGAATTAAGAATTGGATTAACACAATTGTTTAAGAATTGGTCCCATAAATAGTGAGGATTTGCGAATTGATTAACTATTTGGATTGGTATTGTTAGATTTTTTTCAAATTAGTTTTGTATAGGAGGGCATAAACATAGTTTTAGGTACATCATTTTGTATACAAAATCTAAGGTAATTAATTCAACCATTAATTTTAAAAGTCTTTATAATACTTATTTATTAAATGAATTAAGATATCCTAAGAGAAAAGAAATTAAAAATGATTAAGATCGTAGATAATAGTGTAGATATCGATATCTCGGTAGAATGGACCCCAATTATAATCAAATTTTTAGAAAAAAAGAAAGAAGAAAGGAACGGAATTTTCTGTTTCTTGATAAATTGGAACCACAGGAAACTAGTCTCCACTTTGGTAAAGCAAAATTTTTTTGAGCTGGAAAGGAAGCTATATACTCATCAATTACCTATTGGCCACTTCAATGTTCATTTGGATCTCTTACGTACCGTCCAACTGCCCACTTCGAGGCTCTAGCTAGCTGTCATGTTCAAGCGTAATCCAAAATGGTTTTACATATTATTATATTTATTGTTGTACAGTTTTGCTCTCATAGTATGCCCCCTCAAAAGATTCACTCTCCTTATTATTTACATCCTTTCAAGATGTAAATAAAAAAAAAAAGGAAATTTTCTTTCCACGTTGTTTTTTCTATGTGAGAATCTCTCTCGCCCTGGTATTTGTTCGCCAGTCTGCTTGCCTCTCTAAGAGAGAGTAAACAAGTCAAATACATGCTCCAGTATTAAATTTGTAACATCAACAAAAGCTAAAAATACGAGAAGGGGGGGGAAAGAGAAGGAGAGAAAGAGAGAGAGAGAGAGAGAGAGGGATTACATGAATGAAAGCATGCCTTGTGAGGCCATTGAAGCTTCAAACTGAAGAACCTCTCTTTTACACATTTTTAGAACGTTATTTGCATGTCTTCGTGTCTCATTAAAAAAAAGAAAATCCCACTTTAATATCACCCAATTAGTTAGTTTTATATAATTAAAAAAATAAAGACTGATTTTTTTTTTCCCATTGGATCATTAGAGTTTTGAGAGTTCTGTTAGAACATAAGTCATAAAGAATCATTCTTTCTAAGATCCACTGTTATTTACCAAAAAAAGAGTTTTTGTGGTTGGTTTTTTATCTACTGTCTGCAGTAATTTATTTCAATGGCCAAAGAGGGTTTTAAAGTTCGAGGGTATATAGGTAACACGTCTTCTTTGTTGGATATCATGAGCTTCAAGTTACGTTTGTTATCACCCACGGGTTCTCTTCTCTTCTTTTTTTTTTTTTTTTTTTTTTGGGGGTATTGGGGGGGACCGTGGAGGGGCAGGGGGGTTCGTGTTGATTATATGAATCCCTTGTGGAGAAGTATATGTAAATTATTTCTATTAGTATTTTTGAATTGTAAATGGAAAGGTCGTAGTTGTGTAGCCTCGATTGACTGTTGTTTTATTATGACTGCTGTATTTTTGACGTAATTTATGGTTACGTTTAATCGCAGTCGGAGGCAGCTATACCGGCTGAAGGCCAGAGTAATCAGTGTGTTCTCTGAAATTTGATAGTTACCTGCTGGCAATATGTGTTGGTTATTCAAGCGTTGTGGAGTTCTGGATGCTGGGTTTTGTGGCACTCTTATCTTGTTGCTTCTCAGCTACAGTGTGCATTTCTGATGGTTTGAATTCCGAGGGACATTACCTTTTAGGATATCAAGAATAGGATTAGTGAAGATTTTGATTATCTTGGGTAATGGAGTTCTATGATGAATGATCCTTGCGAATGGATGAGTGTAAATTGCACTACTGGCGTTATCCGGTTGTTTGTCTCTTGATTTGAATTCGATGAATCTCTCTGAACTTTGATTCCCCTCAGCATCGTGTTTGATTCATTTGGACTATCTTGATATTTCATACAATTCATTTGCTGGAAGTATCCCAAGAGATTGGAAACTGCTCAAAGTTAGAGATTCTTCTTCTGAAACAATAATCAGTTTGAAGGAATGTTCCTGATGAGCTGTTTAAAGCTGTCGAGTTTAGCAACTATTGACATTTGTGACAATAAATTGTCGGGTTCCATACCCAACGATTTGGAGCTTGTCTCGTTTGGTTGAATTTGTTGTGCATTTACAAAATAACCTCACTGCCCCTGCCTGTACAATTGGCAATCTGTAAAAGGTTGAGAACATTAGTGCAGGTCAGAATGCATCTCAGGTTTTCTTACCAGCAGAGATTGGCAGAGTGAGAGCTTAAAAGTATTAGGTCTTGCCAGAATGACATTGCAGGGATATTACCAAAGAGATTGGCAGACTTGCAAATTTGAGTGAGTTGAAATCTTTGGGATAACAGCTCTCAGGAAGTAATTCCTAAAGAAATCGGCAATTGCACTAGGGACTTGAGATGATTGTTTGGGTGTGTCACGCCCCCCCCCCTGGTATGAGAACACTCTAGTAACAATGCCTTCAGAAATAGGAATCTCAGTACCTAGAGAAATTATACCTTTACAGGAAGTAAGTTAAATGGGACAATCCAAAGGTAATTGGAAATTTTGACTCAGGCGGTGGAAATTGATTTCTCAGAAATATTTTGTGACTGGTGAAATTCCATCAGAGTTTTAGCAAATTACTGTCGACCTTATTGTATCTATTCCAGATCAGCTAACTGGGGTTTCCCATGAGTTTAGCAACTTCAAGAACCTATCAAAAGCTTGACCTCTCAATTACTTCTCTCACTGGCCCAATCATTTGGTTTCAGTATTTACCTCAATGCTTCAGTTACAGCTTTTCGATAATCATTTGACAGGCAGCCATCCCTCAAGATAGGTATTTTATAGCCCTCTTTGGGTGTTGATCTCTCCGACAATAATTTAAGCAGGAAGGATTCCTCCTCATCTCTTTCGACATTAACTCATTTTGTTGAATCTTGATCTAATAAGCTCTAATGGAAATTTCCAACGGAATAATAAAATGGTACATCATTGGTTGCTGCGTAGGTCGTGTTAGAAACGGGCTCCTGGAAGCTTTCCCTCTGAACTGTGCAAAATGATAACCTTTTCTGCCATGAAATTGGTCAAAACAACTTTAATGTTCGCCATTTTCACATGTATTGGTGAATGCCAAAGGCTGCAGAGCTTGACCTTGCAGGCATTACTTTGTGTCCATTTGCCCAGGGAAATTGGGAATTTATCCAGTTGGTTACTTTTTAATATTCGTCTAATTTTTTTGTCGGGATCTATACCTCCTGAAATTGTCAACTTCAACTGCTCAGCTCTGATCCTTAATCAGAACCACTTTTACATGGTGCTTTACGCAAGAGTCTTGGGATGTTTTACATTTGGAGATTCTCCGCTTTCAGAAATAAATACTTCCGTAGATATACCATCAGAGTTGTGAAAGCTGCCACCTCAGACGGAGTTACAAATGGGGAGGCAATGAATTTTCTGGTGGACTCCCTCCAAGTTAGGTGACCTTTCAGCTTGCAAATTGGCACTGAACCTTAGTTACAATCAACTCTCTTGAAGAATACCGCCAGAGCTTGCAAAATCTTAACTTGCTTGATACCTTTTTCTCCAATAACAATAACCTGAGCGGTGAGATACCGAGCACATTGAAGCTGTCTAGCTTACAATCATGCAATTTTCTCATAAATACCTTGTTGGGCCATTGCCGCGTACCCATTGTTTCAACGTATGCCTGTGAATAGTTACATTGAAAACAGAGGCTTTGTGTGAGCCCCTGGGATAGCTGCATGAAATCCATCCTTGAGCTCAATCCCACCTTTGAAATGTGGATGTTCCTACGTGTAAAATCATTTATCGATAGTTGCCAGCTACTGTAGGTGGTGTTTCACTAGTTTCTGTATTCTATCATAATATATTTCAATGAGACGCCCAACTGTGATAGCTGCGTCCAAGGAAGATAAAGAGGTGTCATCTCCCGTAACGATATATACTCTCCAAAGGAAGGTTTCACTCTTCAAGACTCATTGAAGCGCCATAATTTTTCATGAAAGTTATGTTGCCGGTAGAGGTGCTTGTGGAACGGTTATAAAGCAATTATGCCATACTGGACAAGTGATAGCAGTTAAAAGGTTAGCAATCAAACCGACGGTACAACATTGAGAACAGTTTCCGGTGCAGAGATTCTAACCTCTTGGAAAGATCCGACATCGGAATATTGTGAAGCTGTTTGGGTTCTGTTACATGAGGTTATCGAAATCTGCTTCTCTATGATACATGGAAACAGGTAGTTTGGGTGAGGTTGCTCGCATGGAGCCTCTTGCAACTTAGGATTGGCCCAACTCGTTTTGGCATGCTATCGGATCTGCTGAGGCCTAGCCCTATTTGCATCATGACTGCAAGCCAAGAATAATTCATCGAGATATAAAAATCCAACAATATCCTTCTCAAAAGAAATTTTTGAAGCACCTGTTGGCGATTTGGTTTGGGGCAAAAATAGTAAGCATCTCAATCCCAATCTATGTCAGCTGTGGCTGGTCCATGGATACATCGCACCAGGTAAGCTTTTTATCAATAGCAGATCATCCCTTAAAATGTCTGATCTCCGTTGTTTTAATTGACTTTGCACTTCGCATTGAAAGGAAACATATCTTTTTGATTAAGTTTCTTTCATTAACAACTTAAATCTGTTAAGTAGATTGGCGTTCTGTCTCTGTAAAATTTCTATCTGCTATATCTTATAAGTCTTTGGAGGGCGAGAATGCCTGTTTATCTCCACTCAAAAAATTGCACCCGCAATGTAACAATTGGGCGCATGCTGTCCTCAAAGCACCACAAATTTCGTAGGTGTTTCTTATGTTTCATTTTGGGTTTCACTAGATTGATACTATCATAAATTTGACAATTGGTAAAAATGGAACTTTCTCTCTATTTACTGTTGTCTTTGGTAAGGTGTTAATGCCTCATGCATCAGTAGCTTTTACATCATTCTCTAGAGGCATCCTTGCCATGGATTCCCATTCGTGGCCTAATCCACTGTAGGTCCATTAAAAGACTGATTTCTACGTTGCTAATCCAGATATCTGTGGCTGATAAAAAAGTTTTCTGCCGTCTGCAGGTGTCTAATTAGATCTTTTTTTCTCTCCCTGCAAATATGCTATCAATGGGTAACTGAGAAATGCGATATCTATAGGATACGTGTTTTTTACTGAGCTTGTCACTGAAGGACTCCAGTGCAGCCATTGGCTCAAGGAGGGGATCTTGTCTACTTGGTTAGGGCAGTACATAAGAAAACATTCTTTGGAATCAGCATTTTGGATTCTCGACCTAGATAATTTCAGGACAAAAGTACCGTTAATCACATGATTACAGTCCTGAAAAATCGCTCTATTAAGCACAGCGGTGTCTCATAATGATCGCCGATCGATGCGTGAATGTTGTTTTCATGCTTCTAGAGTCAAATGAGCGAGAAGAAAAATTTCATTATGTCTCTAAGTGTCAATTCTCCTGCAAAAGATGATTCTTCGTGACGACTCCCTATGGCCGTTAACTCAATGATTATTTGATGCTTATACAACCTGTAATTCATATAAGGGTCATTTTTCTGCATTCCCTTTTTACCTAGAGAGGGGAACCGACATCGTTTACATTGCCAGAATTTTCTTCTTATACTTGTATTAGACATGCCATGATTTTAGATTCCATCTCCTGTTTAACAAGTCAACGTGTTGGTTTGCAGTCCAACTAGAAGCTATGACTTTCTCCGCTGAAGATGATTTGGTTTATAATTATATATATGTCTGGCACTGCTGAAATCGACCAATCTTTCAAGAAAGCACGTTGCTTAGAAGTCAATGGGTTGTGTCTAGTTGCTATGGCTGTACGCATTTTTTATCGTATTAAATTATAAAACTTATAAAACTTAAAGAAAGCTAGCACAAACTGACTAAGTAAATATACTATTATAATATAAAATAAATTTTAAAGGGTATCGTACTCAAGAATCTTAAACAAATATTATATACTTATATTTTCTATTATTTAGTCTAAATCTTTAATAAGATTTAAAATTTGGATCTATCGATTAACTAATTTACAAACTTAAGATTAAATATCATTGCATTAATAAATGAATTCAAATACAAAAACTATTAATTCATCTTGATCCACTTTAAACCTTTAGCTTTATTTATTAATAAGGTATCGTATTACAAATTATTTATGTTGGGCACTATGTAAGAATTCTTATTAAACTAATTACTTTCTCAAATTAAACACTCATGAAATAGTGAAAACCTCTTTCTTACTATTGCTACAATAAGATTTCGTTAAAACTCCATAATTTTCCAAATAAAAATTTAATCTTTATACATGGAAAATCAAAGTTTTTCCTATCCGAGGCAAAACTTCAATTTTTTATTCATGAAGATCTATCATATTAGATGAAACGCTCTTTCTATTTAACAAGAATCTACAAGTATTAATTACACATATAAATTAATCACAAAACAGTTAGGAATCAATAATAGATACAAAAAGACATAAACTCTTTATTAATCAATAAACAATTTTATTACCTGGTTTAGGTTTCCACAAATAAGGATATATAATTACTCAATGGAATTTGCAATAAGCATAAAACTTAAAGGAGTAACATAATTATGTTAAAAAGAATAAAACCCTTATAGATGTCCTTGAGATCTTAATGATATTTCAACAATTTTCTCCTTTAAGTTTGTAATTCTGCTCTCTAGGGTTTTTAAAGTAACTAAAAATGTTAAAGGTTAGAACTCTCTTCTCAATTTTGTGAAACAAATCGAGTAATTATAAGTTTTAGAAACAAAAGTAGCAATGCATAACCTTACTGCATGCTCATGCTTGTTAATGTACTGCTGAATAACGTAAAATTAAGGCATTTGCACAATCGTGCCTCGGGATTGTGCAACTCTAGAATTCCTTGCGTTTTCTTCTCTCTGGACAGATTTCCTCCTTCAATACTACTCTTGAATCATTGCCAACCATAGTATTAATATTTATATATCTATTCCTAAACTCTAACTATGTTGCAATAGGACAAGTGTACCTACCGTAGACGTAATATAGTGTAAGTGTAGGGTCGTCCCACAGAGAGAAGATTTACTAATTACTAGTACTAGCTTTTCCCTATTATTAACCGTCGCAAATTGAGATGAAGAGAGTATTAAAGACTAAAAATAGTTCACATCTAAAATTTTAACTAAAACTACTTCAACAACACAAGGTTTAATTGACAACAAAGCAACCTGGATCTCATTATATACCTCTAGTTGTTAAATTAATCAATAAAGCTATGGAGATTAACGTTTCTGGTCTCTTAAGCTGTTAAGTTCCAAGAACAAGAAAAATTTACTTTTCTCAAGTATAAAACTTATCTATATTCTCCTCTAGATTTCTATCAAATTAGGATATCTCCTTAATCAATAGCAATCTAGAACCACATTAAGCTTATGTTAGAGTTGGGTTGTTGGGCATCTTTGATTTTCGATATTCTATCTCTAGAAACATGAGCAAATCTCATCAAACATAGTCTGATCATAAAAGCGATTTCACACCACAACTCAAAATGATATAAAGCATAAACTCATATTCTGATAAATGAATCTAAGATAAATAGAAGCCACATGTAATGGGAATAAAAGAACATCAATAAAACCATTAAATCATATCTTCATGTGGGTCTCCGAGTCCAACAAAAATAAAATCTACTCCTAGACAAATTATATGATGTGCATATAGTGGTGGAGTAGGTCGAATCCACAGGGATTGTAAAGATATTCTATTCAAAGAGAATAAAAGGAAAAGGAAAATGGTGGGGGGGGGGGGGGGGGGGGTTTGTGTTGGGGGGGGGGGGGGGGGTAGGTATCAAAGTTAAAACAATTAAGAAAGTTGAATATTGATTAATAAAGCCTATCCAAAGGAAACCAAGATAGTTTAATTCAAGGAATTGATCATCGATGCAAATGTTCTCTATCTTAGTTCTAATAAATTGTGTTATGGTTATTAACAAGCTCTAACAACCTATCTCTCCTTACTATCTCGATAACCTCGACCAAGCGCTTTGAAATATTTCCTCATATTGATTAAAACAACCCTTTGACAAGCGCTTAGGATTTAATCTATCAATACATTAAGATCTAGAAGACACCAATTCATGCTAGTAGATTATAAGATAACCTATTAAACACGATCACACACCTCATAACCAAGAATTCGATCATCTCTTTTATAACCAAACATGTTATTGCGTCACCAAGACTAGACAATCAAACAATAACGGAATTTGAGCGTGTCTAGTTGACATATATTAACTTGCTAATGAGTAGAAGAGCTCTATTCATACCAATCAACAAAGATAATAATGACAAAACGATTAGAAGATATATTAATACCCGAAAGCAAAGAATAGAATAAATACAAGTCAATTAGACCTCACAATTCGTGGAGAATTCAACATAATAATGACCCTTTTGGCTATAAAAAGTAGCTTAGCTACACAGTTCATGCAAAAAAACGAAAATAACAGATAGAACACATAATGAAACCCGTTGCTTGCTCTGCCTCCGCGTTTCCTCTTCAAGATCCAAGATTCAAAGTTCAAAAGTTCAAAAGTTGTTCTAACCCTCTAGGGTTGGCTCTATTTATACTATTAGATGGATAGCATGTGATCTTTGCTAGCAAGATACGAAAATATCTTTCCTTTTTCAAGTAGATTCGAGAAGTGAAGATACGACTCCAGGCACGCCCCACCTACACAGCCGTGGGTTAAGCCGTGCCAATCCTCTGTGCATATTCTTTCAAGTCTTCAACCTCGCCCAGTGGTGAACCACGGTTACACACACGACCAGATTTCAAGCCGTGCCTCGATCTTGCATAATCTTCAAGTCTTCACCGTGTCATTGTTGTAGTCATGGTACACCCACGTCTAGATATCAAGCCGTGTCTTCATCTGGTTATGTTCCACAACTTCTTCTCCTTGGCACATCTATCTTCCACCACGGCTTCCAGCACGGTTTATCCCACGTTCCACCACGGCCGTGCCTTAAGCCGTGTCTCTCTCTGTTCAAAGGCCTCATTTTCGCCTTCTTGTCCAGTGTGTAACACGTTTGAAACTTGGCGTGGCCTCAAACCGTGCTTCCTCCGGTGTTTAATTTCTTGTCTTGATCCAAGTTGTAAATGACTTTTCAAAATACTTGAATGCATACTTTGACTCATTTAACCTTATTTTATCACGATGATATACTTAACGTACCATTTCCTTATGATTTCTATAAAATCGAATAATAATTTAACACAAATAATACAATAAAGATTGAGTATAAATGCTCTATCAAATTCCCCACACTAAAAACACTTGCTTGTCCTCAAGCAAATGCATCAAATCAATTGAGAAATCTATCAATAGATTATTCAAACTTTCTTTTCATCATTCCAAGCATCTTATTCATTTGTAATTCATGACTTGTAGTTTTAATGTCTACCTACTTCAACCCAAACTGGTTTTCCTGTGATCAAAATTACTATGGGCAAAAATTCAATAGCTAATCTTAAACAAAACAAACTTTAATCCTCATGTTAGCAAAGAATTTTTATTCGCAAAAGTAAATACTTAATCCACTAAGGAAAAACACTCAATTAAACCTTCATTGGATATTATCAAAGCATATAAATCCTTGCAGGTATAAAGTAAAAGCATATGGTATATAGCTCTTTGCTAGATAAATCTCCTTTTATACATATTTGTTTTTATTCATTGAATTCACATTCATGTTCTTTTTGATTATTCAAGCATCTGTTTTGACGGGTTTTTTGCCTTTCTTTTCATGAACTTTGCTTTTTCGCCCTTATCGTTATAGTGAGTTCATTGAGCGTCCCCGCAACAACCCGAGCTCTCACTCAAGTGACCGGGTTTTGAGATAACCCTACGGACACCTTCCTCACTCTAAAATTCAAGTTTGAATACTCCATAACTCAATTAGTTATACATCTTTTGGAGTAATGGCTTATGCTTGATTCTTCTCTCTTTTTTTTTTTTTTTTTCACTAAGTGTTATGATTGCTTTACAAACAACTCAAAGAGTATACAGTAGCTATTAAACCTATAAAGTAAAAGTTGGGTGGGGGATATTAGGGACTCAACTTACTCTTTGACTTCCAATTCTAAAGCTAAATACAAGGTAAATTTGTTTCTTAGAGATTTCACTACTTAATTTTAACCATGTATTCATAATCATAACAGCAGTGGTGAGTAAAGCATTTTGAACAAGTCGCGATTTCACATTTGTAGATGCTTATTACAACATTTGTACAATCTCCAAGATTACATGATAATTTTGAAAAAAATTTGGCTTAAAATTGCTTAAGGACAAACAGTTCATGAGTATAAGTTTGTTCTCTATTCTCTATATTTTATTATCCTCTCCCCCTAACTTAGCTTGAACAGTGTCCTCACTGTTTCCTAATTCAGCACAATTGAAGAGGAATTAAACAACACAAAGGACATTAGAGAATAATAGAAAGGAAATATTGGTACTTCCCTGGGTATGTAGTGCTCCCTTTAAGCTCTGAAAAGTGTCATCTAATGATATGTATCCTTTCTGCCCATCGATCAAAAGAGTTCAAAACTACACTAGAAATCAAAACAAACTAAACTAAAACAAAACAAAACTAAAACACAAACTCAAAACTAATGCAAAACAAAACTTTTTTTTTTAACATGGGTTGCCTCACATGAAGCGCCTTTCTTTGAACGTCTTTGGCAAACGTTCCTGGCTAAATAATTCGGATAATGATTTGAATTCAAGTCCTTGGATCCTGTGGAATGGGTTAATTAACATCTGCTACAAAAAACAGGAGATGGGTAATAGCATCCGTAACAAAAACAGAGAGATATCGTTAGGATATTTTCATGGCATCATAAATGTAAATTTAATCACTTCACCATCAAAAATCCCCATAGTGAGGGTGCCATCATATTCTACAGCAGATTTTCGTTTTAGAAGTCCTTAAGAATGGTCGCCCTAATAATATCAGTGATGATAGTATGAGAATCACTATCGTCCAGTCAAGCACATAAAAA
The DNA here is from genome assembly GCA_037954665.1 of Laguncularia racemosa. Classification (NCBI taxonomy): domain Eukaryota; kingdom Viridiplantae; phylum Streptophyta; class Magnoliopsida; order Myrtales; family Combretaceae; genus Laguncularia; species Laguncularia racemosa. The sequence continues at coordinate 599,409 of JBBMOL010000302.1, forward strand.
TCAGCAGGAAAAACCAACCTCATATGACTTGAATTAAAACATCCTCTAAGACTCCCTCAGGAAAAACATTGGACCTATCAGTAAGTTGGGAACTATAAACCCGATTCTTGAAGGACCAACATTTAAACGTGATAAACAGACAATGAGCATGACATTGATAGAATCTCCTAGATCACACATGGCTTTAGCGATTTCCAAGATTACCTAATTTGCAAGGGATAGTAAACAAAAAGCCTGGATCCTCGCATTTAGGAGGGAGCTTCTATCTGAATAATGGTGGGAAAATATTTTCACTTCACACTAAACTTTCATTGCCCTTTCAGCCTCCTTTTGTTAAGTGCACAATTCCTTGAGGAAATCTAGCATAGCGCGGTATTGCTTAAATTGCATCAAGTAAAGGAATATTTACCTCGACGTTACGAAACGTTTCCAGAATCTCTTTTCTTCCACATACCTATCAGGGAATTTCGCTAATCTGAAGTGGGAAAGGATGGTGGTATCAATGTGACCTTCCGATGGCTCAATCTAGAGCTTGCTAATCTGGTCGCCCTGCTGGCTCGGGAGTCGAAGTCTCTTTCTTGGTCCCTTCCTCAAGATTAAGATGCGGATTCTCCTTTTCTATTTGATCCCTGCAATTTTGAGTCCACTTCTCAAGTAATTGCATTGAACGCTGATGCTTCGGTTTTGGAAAAAGTTTGAGAAGGTAACTATACCTTGAGTTTCTAACCTATTGACAGCCGAAGCAAGTTTGGCTTACCTGATGCTCCAGTTTTGAATGCTTTGCTTGTTTCCTCTTGAAATTGTTTTGTATTCACAGCTCAGAGACCTAACAATAAAACTCAAGGGGCATACCAGAAGTGGAAGAGGCTGAGGGGGTACGTGGTGTGATGGCTTAGGCTGGAATTTTTTGGAAACTTTGGGGATTATTCCCATATGGGAAGGGGGGAAAAATCCCTCCACCCGGGATTGAAAGTATTTGAATAGGGGCCCATATTTCCCTTTTGGGGGTTGTCCGGGAAAATTTCCGCCTACAGCATTGGCGTTTTTCATGTTTTGTCACTTGCAAGTGGGGCACATGCCCGGTCGGATGATTAGGAGCAGCGAAAATTTCCAAAAGCCTTCACCTGCTGCTTTTTTTCCAAGAGCTAGCTGCTGCACAAGGGGGGTAAGATTAGAAATTTGATTTTCCAAGGTTAGACACATTTTACCCCCATTTACCTTCCTTGAAGACTTATCGTGCCAATCCCCAAAATTTGTTGTGAATTAGCAGCCATAATGGAGATAAATTTCCCCAAACTTGCCCAAAGGAGTTTTTTTTACTATGGCACCTCCACTTGCCATCCATCATCTTTTTTTCCAGGGAAGTAGGCCTTCGTGAGATTTTGGATGAGGGTTGTTAAAAATTCCCAGGGTTGGGGGCCCACTTGCACACAATTGCTTGAACCTCTCCCAATACTCATAAAGGGGGTCTGGGTGTCCCTTTGTTTTAATACCACAAATTTTTTCTTCTTATACCAGCGGCCGGGATGCGGGGAAGAATTTGCCAAGAAGAGTCTCACCATATCAGTCCATGTGGTTATAAAAACCTGGAGGCAAATAAAACAACCAATCTTTACTTTAGTATTTAAAGGGAAAAATGGAAAAGCCGTAGCTTGATTTGATCGTCGGTTTTTCCCCTTGGGGCCTCAAACAAAAAAGAACACATATATGGAACTCTTTAAAATTTTTTTATGAGGATTTTCATTCTAAACCCCCAATGAAAGGGGGGTAGTAAATGAAAAAAACCCCCAGATTTCAACAAAAATTTCCACAGTTTATTTGGGATAGTGAATAAAAAGGGTGGTTGTTGATTCACGGGGTGCACCCAAAACCCCCAAAAGGGTTTTCTCTCGAGTTTGGGCCAAAGTCGCCCTTTTTTTTAAATGGGGAGGGGAATCAGATAACCCCAATACTAAGTTTGGCCCTAGTGGAGATCTAGCTTCTTGCCGTAATCCCCTTTAGAGTCTTCTCAATCTCCGATTTTAAGTTAGTTTTACCTGTCTGAGAAGAAGAGTCATACAAGAAAAGAAATAAATTTGACACCAATCCCGGCAACGGCGCCCAAAAAATTTGATGGGTGTCGAGTCCAACAAAAATAAAACTACTCCTAGACAATTATATGATTTGCATATAGTGGTGAGTAGGGTCGAATTTACAGGGATTGGGAAAGATATTTCCCATTTTAAAAAAAATAAAAGGAAAAAGGGAAAAAGGGGGGGGGGGGGGGGGGGGGGGGGGTTTTGGGTTTTTTAAATTTAACAAAGTTTTTAAAAAAAATTAAGAAAGTTGTATATTGATAAAAAAACCTTTGCCAAAGGGGAAACAAGGGTAGTTTTTAAATTTAAGGAATTGAAACATCGATTCAAATTTTTCTCTATTCTTGGTTTTAGATAAATTGGTTATGGTTTTTAACAAACTCTAACAAACCCATCTCTCCTTTCTTCCTTTATAACCTCGACAAGCGCTTTGAATTATTTCTCTTATTGATAAACAACCCCTTTGACAAGCGCTTAGGATTTAATCAAACAATAGCATTAAGATCTAGAGAGACCCCCAATTCATGCCAGTAGATTATAAAATAACCTATTTAAACACGAACAACACCTCCCCTAACATAAATTTGATCATCTCTTTTAAAACCAAACAAAGTTATTCTCCCCAAAAAATAAAAAACAATAAAAAATTTACGGGGTTTGAGTGCAGTTGCTATATTAATTTTCTAATTTAGTAGAAGGCTCTATTCATACCAATCAAAAAGATAAAAAAGAAAAACGATTAAAGATTTGAAAACCCAAAGCATAGAATAAAAAAAAACAAGTCAATTTAAACCCCACAATTGGGGGGGAAAAATTTAAAAAACTAAGACCCTTTGGGGTAGAAAAATTTTTTTTACACTGTTTAACAAAAAAACGAAAAAAAAAAAATAGAAACATAAGCCCCCGGGGGGCTTGCTTTTTCCCGGTTTCCTTCTTTAAAATCAAAAAAATTTCCCAAATTTTAAAATTTAAAAAAATTTTTTTAAAAACCCCCTTTGGGTTTTGGGCCCTTTTTTTACTATTAATGGATAGCAGTGACTTTTTTCTAGCAAAAACGAAAATTCTTTCCCTTTTTTTAAGTATTTTCGAGAAGTAAGTACGTTTCCCGGGGCCCCCCCCACCAAGGGGCCTGGGTTTAAACCTTTTCCACCCCCTGTGGGGATATTCCCTTTAATTTTTAAACCTCCCCCCGGGTTAACCCGGGTTTTTTCCCCCGGCCAAAATTTTTAACCGGCCTTCGTTTAAAAAATTTTTTGTCTTTATCCGGGCTGTGGAGCACGGGTTTTCACCCACGGCTAGTTTTAAACCGTGTCTTTATCGGTTTATTTTCCCCCCTTTTTTTTCCTTGGGAATTTAAAACTTCCCCCCGGGCTTCAAGCACGGTTTATCCCGGGTTTTCCCCCACGGCCGGCCTTAAAACCTGTTCCCCTCTTTTTTTAAAATCCCTTTTTTTCCCCCTTTTTTGGGGTTGGGAAAAACGGTTTAAAAATTGGCCGTGCCCCAAACCCTGTTTTCCCCCCGGGGGTGAATTTTTTGCTTGATCCAATTAAAAAAAGTTTTTTCAAAAAAACTTAAAAATTTAAAACCCTTTTACTTTTTTTAAAACCTGTTTAACGATAATAATTAAAGTACCATTTCCTTGTTTTCTATAAAACAAAATAATTTAACACAAATTTAAAATAAAGATTGAGTAAAAAATGGCTCAATCATTTCCCATCATATGAAAAAATATTCAAAGAATCAAAAGTCTACATTTACTTTTCCCAAAAGATCTAACAATGAAAAAAAGATACATAAAGAAAACTGGGTTTCAAAATTACAAATGGAAAAGATTTAAAATTTTGAATGCCTTGCTTGAACCCCCTTTTGGAAAAATTTTGGGAAAAAATAAAGGAAAAAGTATAAAAGGGAAGAAAAAATGAATTTTAAAACCCTATTTCCCCCTTTCCCCCCTTTTTTTTGTTAATATATATATATATTAAAATTAATATAAAAAATTAGGGTTGGGGAGAAGAGAAGAAAAAAAGTCAAAAAAAGGGGGGTCTTGATCCATACGCTCCTACCACCCCCGGGAAGGGGGGAGGGATTCGAGTCACCCTTTTAAAGTTGGCACCCCCAATACCCAGGGGCGTGGTGGCTTTGCCCTTTCACTTTTATTATATGCCCCTCCCCCCCCCCGTGGCAAGGGGGGTGGTGCTTCTTTTCCTGATTTCTTTTCTATACCCCCTGATATGGGGGGGGGGGTGGTCTGATTCAAACCCCCTTTAATTTTGAGGGGGGGCAATTAGGGGATGCCCTTTTTCCCCTTTTCTTTTTTTTGTTTTCTTCTCAATTTTTTTCAAGGACCCTTCTTTAACCTAAAGCAACATATTCCTTGATTAAAAAAAAATTTCCCCGGAAATGTTTTTTTTATTAATTATTAATTTAAAAGATTTTAAAAAATTTTCCCCAAAAATTTTTGGGAGTTTTAGGGATTATAAAATTTCCCCCCCCAAAAAATCTTTGCTTGCCCTAAAAAAAGAATTTTTTAAAAGCCCAAAAAAATTAAAAAAGGGGACTTCTTTTTTAAAAACCCCGTAAGCAAGGATATCAACTTTCTCAATGACTGTTTAACACCCAATGGGAATCCTCAATTAAATGAATGTACCCCTTTCCCTTACCCTCCAATATTAATAAAAGATATTTTTAACAAATTTTTAAAATTAATAAAATTTTAAAAGAAAGGGCTTCAAACCTCTATTTTTTAAAAACAGTTTTTAAAATAAAAAATCAAAAAAAAGGTCAAACAGAAAAAAAAGGGGAAAAATTGGGGTCACTTCAATTACACTTCAAATTTAATAGCCTCCTCATCCATCTCTTAAGCGAACCCCCAAAAAAAGTATTTTGCACCCGGTTTTTCCCGGGTTCCCTTTCTTTAATAGCCCTTTCCCCAAAAAGTTTCTTTTTTTTTTAGGACCCCCAAACCCATGTAGCAATTTTTTACGATAATCTCGGGGTCCCCCCACCCAAAGTTAATGCTTTTTCCCCTTTAAAATTTAAAAGGGGTCCCTGGGGCTTAATCACCCGATTTTCAAACTTTTTTTTTTTTTTTTTTTAGAAATTTTCCCGGTGGCCCCAAACCTAATTTGGGGCGACCTTGGGGGACTAAGTTTTAAAGGGCCCCCACAAACCCCCCTTTACCAAACTAATTTTTTATAGTACGGGGGGAAACCCTTCGCTCTTTAAAACCAAACCCCCCTACAATAAAATTTTTTTTTAATTAAACTTTTTTAAAAAGGCTCTTAAAAAAAATTTTCCCCAAAAAATTTTCTTCTTTTGCCCTTTTTTAAGGGTTTGATTAGCCTCTCAAAATTTTTTTGGGGAAAAAAAATTTTTCCCTTTAAAAATTAAAAATCAACCAATTAACTTTTTGGCAAAGGGGCCTTGGTTCAATTCCTAACTTTAAATTTCCCCCTTTAAAATTTACAAAAAACTTGCTTCACAAAGTTTTTTAAAATTTTAAAAAATTTTTAAAAAAATTAAAAAATTTCCCATGCAAAAATAGGAGTGAATTGCACGACATTTTTTTTGAGGGGGTTTTTTTTTGAATCTAAAATACTCCCCAATTTCAGCCAAAATTTTGCAAAAAAAAAAATTTTTGGAGGGGGTTTTTTATAGAAAATTAGAAGAATCTTGAAAAATTTCAAATAAAATTTTGGTAATAATTTAAAAATTTTTACTTTCTATATCATAATCCACATACACACTATTTCCTTTTCCCCCTTTTTAAAATAATATTTTAAAACCCCCCCCCCACACTTAAGTAGACTTGCCTCAAAGTTTTGCTTAAAAAAAATCGAAAAGGGGAAAAAACGTTAAATAAGAAAAATTTTAAAAGAAAAGGGAATTTTTAAAAAATATGCTCCCCTTTTTTTTAAAAGTTCTTTTCAAGTCTCCATCAAAACCCTATGTTTCGTATACCCAGCTTAAAATTGGGAAAATTTTTAGTTGTTACAATACAAAAAATGGGGGAATTACAAAAAAAAAACTAAAAAAAAAGTTAAACCTACAAAAAAATTAAAAAAAAGGGGGAAAAAAAAGGGGAAAAATAAAACATAGTCCCTTTTTTTTAAATTTTAAAAAAATTTTGAAGCTGATTTTCTCTCCTTTTTCATAAAAAAAAAACCCAAAAGGGAAAAAAGTTAAAAAAAAAAAGATCAGAAGGGGGAGGATACCATCCTTTATCATCCCCCAAAAACTTCTTCCCCTTCGACCCCATAGCCCCCCTGAAGCATAAGCATCAATTCTCTTTCTTTTCTCATCCAAACCTCTTTTCCCCTGGATTCCTTGGATTTTCCCCCCCCTTTGGGTTCCCCCTAATTTCCTCCCTTTGGGGGTCTCCTTTTTTTTTTTTTGAAGAAAAGAAGAAAAGGGGGGGAATTCAGAAGCTTCACCTTTATTTTCTTTGGCCCAAAAACTTTGGGTAAAGAGCCGAATAGCGTTTGAATTAGGAAAAGATTTGTAAAATGAAAATCCTCCCAAGTGAATTATCCCCATATAACTCCCACATTAAGCCCTTTTAAAAGCATGGTTGAATTTGAATTAAACTGAAAGTGCAATCGGCATTAGATTCAACATTCATAGAATGTCATTAAAGCTCTTGGTTCAATTACTATACCACATGGAATGTACCCTTAAAAAAATTTAACATGGCTAGTAGTTTAATGGAATTACACATTCATGGTCAAACCCTAGGTTAATCGAAGTAAAATGGGAATTGACAGAGAAAGGTAATGTCTAGGTGAATCAATCCATTCAAGATCATAAAAGGAATCATTACAAAACAAAAAGCCCTTTGTCAGATTGCACATTCATGCATTTCGCAAGAACCCTAGGTTTTGTTGTGATAAACACTGATATAGAAATTGGAGATGAAATTCGGTGAAAAAATTAACTATTGAAGTATAAATCATGAATAGGAATCAATAAAAGTAACAATGCACAAATAAAACCATTTTGACCTAATTTGACTAACCCTACATTTTCTACGAACGATGGCAGAATAGAAACAACAAGAAATCAATATTCGAATGAAGAAAGAAAAGAGAAGGAGTGGAAAAACTTACCAATTTAATCCTTGTGACGAATTAAGTGATGGATGTTGTGTAGAGGTTGTGAGTGTGTGTGCAAATGAGAGAGAGATTTTCGAAAAAATGAAGGGAATAGGAGCTGCGTGTTTAAATAGTACAGGCATTTTTGCCTCACCCTTTCCCCCGCCCCCTGGCAAGGGACGTGGTAATTTGTACAATTCTAGGTGACACGCCCCCGTGGCGGGCGTAGACTTACCTGGAAAATTTTTATTTGATATCCCTCCACCATGCCCCGGGGAAGGGGGGTGGGAGGCTCTATGGACTTTCGGGGGTGCCACCCCTCGGCAAGGGCGTGGGAGCATATCAGTTGGAATTTTGCCACTTTGTTTCCTCTTTTGCCTTCATACGCCCATGGCAGGGGGTGGTGTTTCTCCACACTTTTTTTTCATGGGTTTTTGATGATGATTTTACCTTGCCATGCTTTTTTGAAAGTTTTTACTCCCCGAAGCTTTTCAATCACCTCCTTTTCAACTCCCATAACCTACAAACAAACCCCAAAAGGGAGGAAATCATCTCAATCAAAAACTAAAAGTAATAAAATTGAAAAACAACAAAAACAAAAAGAAAATCGAGCACAAATGCCTCTCAAAAGTCGCTTTTTTTAACGTCTTTAGCTAACCAAAAAGATGTATGATGGGATTAAGCAGATGCCAAGAGGGAGATTAATCCCTCCCGCTCTTTGAAGCACTTGCTGTCTCTAAGATTAGTTTCAATCTTTTCCCATTGACCTTAAAAATTTCCCTTCTCGGGATTTCATCTCAATTGTGCCATGGGGAAAAATACTTTTCTTACTCGGAATGGCCTGGGCCATTTCGATCTTAGTTTGCCTGGGAATAACTTGAGCCCTAGAATTGAAGAGCAAGACAAGATCACCTTCCTTAATTGTTTGGGTTGTTAAAATACGGGAATCATGATACTTTTTTGGCTCTTTCCTTATAAATTGCTAAGTTCTCATATGCTGTGATGCGAAATCGGTTTGATCGGATTCCTAACTGAATATGAACCATGCCAACGTGTGATGAAACCCAATACCAATACGTTCGGAATTCGCTACCTAAGATGTCAAACACACTCAAGTGGAAACCGCGACCCGTTGTCTATAAGCAAGACAAGAACCTTGGTATAATATGAAGACGCCACAATCGGGATGAAAGATCGATTGATAAGTCGGGATGAACGCCACGAAAATAAAATCCTATAAATTCTAGGTTAGTTCTTTAAAGAACTAAGAGAGGAATTCTCTCAAAAGTTTTTTCAAACTTTCAATGTTGTATCTTCTATATTCTAACCCTAGGAGCTTTATATTAGGGTTTACAATTCATAACAATAAAGCCCAAAATGACATAACTTAGATAAGTTGCGTAAAAATCAACAAAACAAACATGTAGGCCGGCGGCCTTGAGCCGGTGTTGAAAATATACACGACCGGAGTTGGAGATGTACACGACCGTGTACTTCTAGCTGTGTATCTTTCTTTGGAAATCTTGACAATGTACACGATTGTGTACTTCTAGTCGTGTATCTTTCTGTGGAAATCTTGACAACATATATGGTCGTGCCTTTGAACTGTATATACGACCGTATCTGATTCTGTGTAACCTTCCAGACTCCTACACGGCCGTACCTTGTAAAGACACGCCCTCATCAACCCGTATCCTTTATGACTTGTACAAGAGCAAGGGCCTTCCCATGGTTGTTCCAATCCTTTCCAACTTCATGGACATCCTTTATCAACCCGTTAAGTGCTTCCTTGAATCGTTTCGCTCGATTTCTCGTAATCGGTCTAGGTGGCACTTCAAAAGGATCCACATTCCATCTTCTGGCTTGGCTCCCATCATGGATCTCATCATTCCCCTCCTCTTTGAAAAGTATTTGTCCTCAAATCTTCGCCTGCATCAAAAGGACTCAGATTAGTAACATTAAATGTAGCACTTACTTGATACTCACCAGGCAAATTTATCTTGTATGCATTATCATTGATGCACTCAAGAATTTGAAATGGTCCATCGCCTCTAGGAAGTAGTTTAGATCGACGCTACACAGGAAACGCTCTTTACGCATGTGAACTCAAACCCAGTCTCCAGGTTCAAAGACAACTTGTCGACGACCTTTGTTGGCTTGTTTCACATACTGCTCGTTTTTCCCGCTCAATGTTTAGCCTTGCCTTCTCATGGATCTGTTTAACAAATTCTGCTTTCTTCTTGCCATCTAGATTAACATACTCAGAAATAGGCAAAGGTGATAAATCCAAAGGAATTAGTGGATTAAAACCATATACAATTTCAAAAGGAGTAAACTTAGTAGCAGAATGCATTGTGCGATTATAGGCAAATTTAACATGCGGCAAACAATCCTCCCAACTTTTAATGTTCTTTTTAATGATAGCCCTCAACAAAGTAGATAAAGTTCGATTTACTACCTCAGTTTTGACCATCAGTCTGTGGATGACAAGTAGTAGAAAATAATAACTTAGTTCCTAACTTAGCCCACAAGGTCTTCTAGAAGTAGCTTAAGAACTTAGCATCTCTATCCGATACAATTGTTCTAGGCATACCATGTAATCTCACAACTTCCCTAAAGAACAAATTAGCAATATTGCAAGCATCATCTGTTTTTGTGACAAGGAATGAAATGTGCCATTTTAGAGAATCTATCCACGACTACAAAAATAGAATCTTGACCATGTCTAGACCTGGGTAAGCCTAACACAAAATCTATGGAAATATCTATCCAAGGCTCATAAGGAATGACACTAGACTCATATAACTCATCTAATATGTCATCTAAGCAAGGAATGGGATGACGATACTTTACCGTGATGTTGTTGATGGCGCGGCAGTCAACACACATTCTCCATGACCCATCCTTCTTAGGCACCAAAATCACAGGCACTGCGCATGGACTCATGCTTTCCCTCACGTACCCCTTCTCCATTAATTCATCGACCTGCCTTTGGAGTTCCTTTGTCTCCTCCGGATTGCTCCTATAAGCTAGCTTGTTTGGAATCGATGCTCTGGGTATAAGGTCAATTTGGTGCTCAATACCACGAATAGGTGGTAATCCCTTTAGAATCTCCTCAGGGAAGACATCTTCAAAGTCCTACACAATAGACACAACTACACTAAGCAAAGAGTTAGATAGTTCGTTAGTATTCAGACATGTTTCCTTAAAAACCAGCAACAACATAGGCTGCTTCATCACTAACGCTCTCCTCACTACACTCGCTCTTGCTACACAACTCTCCTTTTGCAAGGCTGCACTCTCCTTTTCACTCACCACCAAAGTTGATCCCCCTTCAACTTGGTCTCTCACACTCTTTCCAGCTTTCCTCTCTTTTTCCTTTTGAGATTGACTTTTGTATTCCTTTTCTCTTTCACTGTCTTTTGCTCTCTCACTCTCCCTCTATTTTTCACTCACCTTATGTTTTGCAAAAGACTGTTGTAGCTGCAACTGATCCTCATACACCTGTTTAGGTGTTAAAGGTTTAAGATCAAAGCTTTTCCCCTAGTGAACAAGCGTATACTTGTTAGAAAAGCCATCATGAATAACCTTCCTATCAAATTGCCATGGCCTCCCCAACAACACATGACACGCTTGCATTGGCACTACATCGCATAACACCTCATCCTCATACCTACCAATGCGAAAAGCAATCAAGGCTTGCTTACTCACTTTAGTCTCGCCACTATCATTCAGCCACTACAATTATATAGACTAGGGTGTTTAGTAGTCTTGAGTCCCAGCCTCTCAACAATAAAATTACTCACCACATTAGTGCAACTTCCTCCAATCAATGATCAAACTGCAAATATGATCACCTAGATAACATCTAGTATGAAGATATTCTCTCTTTGCACCTCCTCTTCTTCCTTCACCTACACATTCAAAGCTCTCTTCACTACTGCCACTAACCTCCCTACTGTAGGCTCCTCATCATCACTAGCATCCTCTAATGGAGGCATATCATCTTTTTCACTATCCCCCTTAGTCTCATACTCACCATAATCACGCATAATCATAACACGCCTATTCGGACATTGACAAGCAATATGGCCTCTACCTTGGCATTTAAAACATCTAATGTCATGATTTCTAGAAGTAGAAGAATTAGGGTTACCTTGGTTACTAGGAGTAGAACCTGCTTGTCTCAGCTTTCCTTTTGGTTTGGTGGGTAAAGGCTTTTCTTTCTTCTTCCATTGGTTAGTCTTCTAGGTGGATGAACCAGTACCCTGTTGAAACCGTGCATTACTACTACCTTTCCGCCTGTGTTGGTTCTCAACCTTTATAGCCATATGAACCATATCTTCCAATTCTACATAATGCTGCAATTCTACGACATTTTGAATTTCTCTATTCAATCCCACAAGAAACCTAGCCATGGTAGCCTCTCTATCCTCCTCTACATTCGCCCTGATCATTGTTACTTCCATCTCCTTGAAATACTCATCCATGCTTCGGCTTCCTTGCCTAAGAGTTTGCAATTTGTTGTGCAATTCACGATAGTAATACGCAGGTACAAAGCGCTTCTTCATCACTCTCTTCATCTCTTCCCAAGACTCAATAGGTGGTTCGCCACTCCTTCTATTCAACATTAGTTGATCCCACCACACTATGGCATAATCTGAAAATTCAATGGCAGCAAGTTTCACTTTCTTTCTCCCACTATAGTTATGATAATCAAACACCATCTCTACCTTCTTCTCCCACTCTAAGTACGCTTCGGGATCATTCTTCCCTTGGAAAGGATGAATCTTCATCTTTATACTACTCAGTTGATTATCCTCTCTATTCCTATCTCCCCTATCTTCCCAATCCCTAGTTCCTCTATTCCGACCACTATAACCTCTATAACTCCCGACAGAAGGCTCATCAAAGTCATCGCCCGACATTTCATCTCCACCCCTTTGTACTCTCCTAGAACGACTCTCCCTCTTACGCCCTTGAAAGATGTTTGTAGATTGCTCTAGTCTTTGCTCTACCGTCTCATGAATTTGTTCCATTCCCTCCTGAAACATTCTCTTCATCTCACCCCTCAACGCCTCAATCACTAACCTAGCATCAAACCTTCCCCTCTCACTTTCAGGAGAATGTTGCCTCGACATAGTTCCTATAGAAAAGATTAGTACTAACACAAATATATATATATATGATTAGACCTCACGATACACTCCCTTATGTGTTTTGCTCAAATGATGATATCACACAGTCACTCGAGTATTCTCACAAACAATGATGATATCAACTCACCAATTCCTCTTTTCAATTCTCTTGGAACTAACCCAAACTACACCAATTCCCTTCCGTAGAATTCAAAACAACTCTAGGGTTCGTAAATTTCCTCTTTTTCTTTCTAATTTTTTTTTTGTCTTTGTTGTTGCTCTTGATCACGCTCCTTTTTTTGTGTCGTGATTCTTCTTTTTTTTTTTTTATAACAAAATTGAATAGTAGGTACTACACTTTCAATAGACAATTAACACTATGAAATTGAATATATGAACAATTGATATGAACGATTGGAGTTAGGGTTTTGATGTTACCTTCCTCAAACCGAACTGATGTTTTAACAAACCTAGACTCTAATACCAAACTGATGTGAAATCGATTTGATCGAATTCCTAATTGATATGAACCACGCCAACGTGTGACAAAACTCAATACCAATACGTTCGGAATTCGCTACCTAAGATGTCAAACACACTCAAGTGGAAACCGCGACCCGTTGTCTATAAGCGAGACAAGAACCTTGGTATAATATGAAGATGCCACAATCGGGATGAAAGATCGATTGATAAGTCGGGATGAACTCCACAGAAATAAAATCCGATAAGTTCTAGGTTAGTTCTTTAAAGAACCAAGAGAGGAATTCTCTCAAAAGTGTTTTCAAACTTTCAATGTTGTATCTTCTATATTCTAACCCTAGGAGCTTTATATTAGGGTTTACAATTCGTAACAATAAAGCCCAAAACGACATAACTTAGATAAGTTGCGTAAAAATCAACAAAACAAACATGTAGGCCGGCGGTGTAGACATGAAGGCCAGCGGCCTTAGAGTTGGCCTTGAGCCGGTGTTGAAAATATACACGACCGGCGTTGGAGATGTACACGACCGTGTACTTCTAGCCATGTATCTTTATGTGGAAATCTTGACAATGTACACGACCGTGTACTTCTAGTTGTGTATCTTTCTGTGGAAATCTTGACAACATACACAATCGTGCCTTTGAACTGTGTATATGACCGTGTATGATTCTATGTAACCTCCAGACTCCTACACAGCCGTGCCTTGTAAAGACACACCCTCATTAACCCGTATCCTTTATGACTTGTACAAGAGCAAGGACCTTCCCATGGTTGTTCCAATCCTTTCCAACTTCATGGACATCCTTTATCAACCCGTTAAGTGCTTCCTTGAATTGTTTTGCTCGATTTCTCGTAATCGGTCCAGGTGGCACTTCAAGAGGATCCACATTCCATCTTCTGGCTTGGCTCCCATCATGGATCTCATCATGCTGCAAGTCTCATCTCATCCAATTCATTGAGTTGCAACAATCTATGTTTTCCAGCCCTTTCAAGATCTAAATTTACTATTTTGATGGCCTAGTATGCCTTATGCTCTATCTCAATGGGAAGATGACAAGCTTTACCATAGACTAGTCGATAAGCAATGCCTTACATTGCTTCATCAAGCTTATCGGACTAGTCCTGGCGATGATGAGAAACCGGTTTTTCCAAAATTCTCTTCAATTCTTGGTTTGATTGGGGGTGATAGGGAGTTGCAAGTCTATGAGTTACCCCATATCTTTTAAGCACTTTCTCAATTTACACATTATAGAAATGTGTGCCTCTATCACTAATAAGCGCTCTTAGGGTACCAAACCTAGAAAAGGGCTTTTTGAGGAATTTCTTTGCAACCTTTGCATCATTTGTCGGTAGAGCTTGTGCTTTTACCCATTTACTCACATAGTCGACTGCTACAAGCACATATTTATTCCCAAAAGAAGATGGAAATGGTCCCATGAAATTGATACCCTAGACATCAAAAACTTTACACTATAAGATATACTACTGAGGCATCTCATTTCTTCTTGAGAGGTTTCCAGTTCTTTGACATCTATCACACTGGGCTACATAGTCTTGGGCATCCTTAAACAGTGAGGGCCAGTAAAAATCAGATTCCAAGACCTTATGAGCCGTTCGGTTCGAACTATGGTGACCTCTAGTTAGTCCGGTGTGACAATGAAAAAGTATTTCCTATCCTTCCTTATATGATACACACCTTCTAATCATCCTGTCGGCACAATTCTTGAACAAATAAGGATCCTCCCAAATATAATGCCTTGAATCTCTGATAAGCTTCTTCCTTTGATGATATCCCATATCCTTAGGAACAACCTTGGCCACTATATAATTTGCAATGTCAGCAAACCAAGGCATATCATTCCCATCTTCAATTGCACTTATAGAGAACAATCGTTCCTTAGGGAATTCATCATTGATTTCTCCTTCATTCAACTTCTCTAGAAATGGATTCTCCAAGCGTAACAAGTGATCACCCGCTAGGTTCTTGGCACCCTTTTTATCTCTTATCTCCAGGTCAAACTCCTGAAGGAGTAAAATCTACCTAATTAGACGTGGCTTTGCATCCTGTTTGGTTAGCAAAAACTTCAAAGTGGAATGATCAGTATAGACTATAACCTTTGATAATACAAGATAGGGCCAAAATTTGTCGAAAGCAAAGACAACTATAAGCAACTCTTTCTTAGTTGTGGTATAATTCTCTTGCTCAGGGGTAAGAGTCTTACTTGCATGGTAAATGGGTTGGAAATATTTATCTTTACGTTGCCCTAAGACAGCACCTACAACCATATCACTTGCATCGCACATGATATCAAAAGGAAGATTCCAATCCGGTGTAACCATAATTGGAGCATTGGTGAGCTTCTCCTTGAGAGTATTGAATGCATCGAGGCACTCTTCAGAAAAAAATTGAAAGGCGCATCCTTCTCCAAAAGCTTAGTCATTGGTTGTGCAATTGTTGAAAAATCTCTTATAAACCGACGATAAAATCCCGCATGACCAAGAAAGCTTCGGATTGCTTTCACTGATGAAGGTGGAGGTAGTTTAGAAATTGCTTCAATTTTAGCCTCATCCACCTCAATACCTCTTTTGGAGATTTTATGACCTAAGACAATACCCTCTTGTGTCATAAAATGACATTTCTCCCAATTAAGCACTAGATTAGTATCTTCACATCTTTTCAAAACCAATTCCAAGTGACGGAGACAATCATCAAAGGAGTCACCATATACCGAGAAATCATCCATATAAACTTCTATATTTTCTCCCACCATATCTTCAAATATTGCAAGCATACACCTCTAGAATGTGGCAAGGGCATTACACAAGCTGAAAGGCATTCTCCTATATGCAAACGTGCCAAATGGGCATGTGAATGTCGTTTTCTCCTGATCCTCAGGTCCAATGGGAATCTGGAAATAACCTAACATTTCATCCAAGAAGCAACAATAAGAATGTCCTGCCGGTTATTCTAGCATTTGATCTATGAATGGGAGAGGGAAGTGATCCTTTCTGGTCGCATCATTGAGTTTGCAGTAATTAATACAAACTCTCCAACCTGTGACCGTTCTCATGGGAATGAGCTCATTTTTCTCATTAGGTACGACAGTCATGCCTCCTTTCTTTAGAACTACTTGAACTGGACTCACCCATGTGCTATCAGAAATAGGATAATTCATTCTAGCATCAAGTAGTTTAATCACTTCCTTCTTCACCACATCTCTCATATTTGGATTGAGTCTGCATTGAGGTTGAATCACTGATTTAGCATAATCTTCCAAGAGAATTTCGTGAGTACAAAATGATGGACTAATCCCCTTTATGTCAACCATCTTCCATGCAATAGCCTTCTTATGTTGACCAAGAACATTCGGCAATTTATCCTTCTGGGTCAAACTCAAGTCTGAGGCTATAATCATGGGTAATTTAGAGTCTTGCTCAAGGAAGGCATATTGGAGATAGTCAGGCAATTGCTTTAACTCCAAGACAGGGGGTTCTTTAGTAGAGGGCTTGGCTTTCTAAATAGTAGAGCGATTTAACTCTTCAAAACTTCCCTCCTTCTTCAACTTAGGACTTCCATCAAGACTGACAGTCATCTCTTTAACTAATGCATCCACAGATTCTCCTTGATCCCCATTTGTCAAACAAATTGCTAAAGCATCATTACATAAAAGTTCTTGCATTGACTCTGAAATAGGTAGATCAAGATAATCCACTGCAAAACAAGTATCATCATGTTGCAAACTATGCTTAAGAACATCCGGCATCGTCACTATGACTTCCTCATTTCCCACTCGTAGCACCAATTTCTCGTCTCCGACATCTATGATAGCTCTTGCAGTTGCTAGAAATGGTCTCCCAAGAATCAATGGGATTTGCACATCTGCTTCCATATCTAGAATGACAAAATCTGCTAGGAAAATGAAGTCTTAAACTTTTACTAGCACATCCTCAACCACTCCTCTTGGGAACTTAACTGATCTATTTGCCAATTACAAGCTCATTAGAGTTGGCTTTGGTTCCCCAAGTCCCAGCTTCTTGAAGAGTTGATATGGCATGAGATTAATACTAGCCCCAAGATCAGTTAGGGCCCTTTCCTCTGTTAGGTTATCGATCAAACACGGGATGGTGAAGCTCCCAGGATCCCTAAGCTTCTTTGGAAGTTTGTTCTGAATAACTACCGAACATTCTCCTCCTAAAGTTACTGAAGAAAACTCTTCCAATTTTCTCTTGTTTGACAATAATTTTCTCAGAAACTTTGCATATCTAGGCATTTGAGTCAATGCCTCAACCAATGGAAGGTTAATATGCAATTGTTTAAAAACTTCCAAAAATCTACCATATTGCTCATCCACCTTATCTTTCTTCAATCTTGCAAGGTATGGAACGAGAGGTTTATATTTTGAAATCGGCTTGGATGATGATGAATTCTTCTCAACTAACTTCTTTGGTTGCTCTCCTTCATCATTTTCAATCGTTTGTTTCTCCTTTGAGTTGGATGCCTCACCTCTTCCTACTTGATTCTTAGATTAGAGTTCTTTACCACTTCTTAAGGTTATTGCTTTCACATGCTCGCGCGGATTTGTCTCTGTATTTCCTGGTAATGAACCCTCAGGTCTCTCTGAAAGTAATTTAGCAATTTGTCCAACTTGAGTCTCAAGATTGTGGATTGAGGCGCTATGGTTTTTGAGAGTAGTGTCTTGATTCTTTAAAATCATGTCCAATGATTTTTGTCTATCTTCAGAATCTTTTACCAACTTTGCTAGGATGTCCTCAACTGATGATTGTGGTTTAGAACTCTGACCAAGTGGTCTTTGATAACCAGGGGGAGGATTAGGATTGCCTTTCTGAAAATTGTTGTTGTTACTCCATGAAAAATTTGGGTGATTTCTCCAGCCTGGATTATATGTGTTACTGTAAGGATCATTCTGAGGTCGGATCTGATTTCCCAAATAATCCACTTGTTCAACACCTAATTCATCACTAAAGGAGGGCTCAACTACGGATACTTGCTGCTTTGAAAGTGATAATCCATTAATCTTTCTAGATAACGCCTCTACTTTTGACATGATTGTAGTGGCCACATCTACATCAATAACTCTTGCCGGTCTTTTATCTCTACTCTTAGAATGTGACCATTCAAAATTATTCACGGCCAGATTCTCGAAGAGAGCTAAGCTTTCTTCAGGAGTTTGATGATTAATCGTGCCTCTAACTACAACATTTACCATCTGTCTAATCTAATAATTGAGACCGTTGTAGAAAATATGAACTTGCATCCACTCTGGAATACCGTGATGAGGGCATCTCCTTAATGATTCCTTGAAATGTTCCCAAGTCTCATAAAGTGTTTTCGACTCTTGTTGATGATAGGACTAGATGTCAGCTTTGAGTTTGGCGGTCTTTGCAGGTGGAAAGAACTTGTCCATAAACTTTATAAGCAACTCTTCCCAGGTGGTGATGGAGCTTTTCAGCAAAGAATTTAACCATTACTTAGCTCTTCCTCTTAAAGAAAATGGGAAGAGTCTAAGATGAACCGCATCTTCATTCACTCCATTAAATTTGAAAGTGTTGTATATCTCTAAGAAGGATTGAATATGAGAGTTTGGATCCTCATCCTCAAGACCATGAAATTGGGCATATTGTCAAACCATTTGAATAACGGCCGGTTTAATCTCAAAATTGCTTGCCTCTACCTTAGGTCGAACAATGCTAGAGCTAACACCATCCAACTTTGGCCTGGCAAACTCAGCATTGGTTCTCCTAAGCTCAACCGTTGGATTTAGCTCATGAGGAGGGTTATCTTGTGGGTCAGCCATTTCTTCTATCACCAGCTCTTCCTTAACCCTTGTTGATGAAGATTCGGATGGTTGCTTGTCTCTTTTGCGCAATTGAGTAAGGATTCTCTCAGGCTCGGGATCAAAATTAGTAAGGCCCTTGGATCAGCTCCTAGTCATGCACTACAAGAGCAAAAAAAATCAAACAATCAGTAGTACCCAAATTCAAAGTAAACAAAGAAGGAAAAGTAACAGAAGTAAAACTAGTGGCTAGATTAATAAGTAATAAGTGTTCCTAATATTAGCGGTGCCTCCTCCTCGACAATGGTGCCAAAAACTTGATCGTTGCCAACCATAGTTTTAATATCTATGATACTTTTTCCTAATTCTAACTACGTTGCAATAGGCAAGTGTACTGTGGATGTAATATAGTGTTAAGTGCAGGGTCATCCCATAGAGAGAGAAGATTACTAATTACTAGTACTAGCTCTTTCCCTATTATCTAACCGTCAAATTGAGATGAAGTGTATTGAAGACTAAAAATAGTTAACAATCTAAAATTTTAACTAAAACTACTTTAACAACACAAGGTTTAATTCGATAACAAAGCAACTTAGATCTCATTATATACCTATATTGTTAAATGAATCATTAGAAGCTAAGGATTAACGTTTTTGAGTTCTTAAGCTGTTAAGTTCCAAGAAGCAAGATAATTACTTTCTCAAGTATATTAACTTATCTAATCCTAGATTTATCAATTAGGATCTCTCCTCAATCAATAGCAATCAAGAACCGCATGAAGCTTATGAACTCTAATTGAATGAATGTTCAACATAAGATTTTCGATATTCTATCTCTAGAAACACGAGCAAATCTCATCCAAAACATAGGTCTGATCATAAAAGCGATTTCTCAATCAACTCAAATGATATTAGGCATAAACTCATATTCCGAATATATGAATCTAAGATAAATATGAAGCACATGTAATGGAACAAAAGAACATCAATAAAACTTCATTTAAATCATATCTTCATCATATGACAAAATAGTTCAAATGAGATCTAGGTCTACGGTTTACTCTTCCATAGATCTAACAATGAAAGAACAGATACATAAAGAGAAACTAGAGTTCATGATTACAACTTGGATAGAGTGAATCTTGAATGCCTTGCTTGAATCTCCTTAGATTGTTGGGTAGAAATCTAAGGAAAAAGATATGAAAATGAAGAGAAAATGAAGTCTAAAACCCTAGCTCTACCGTTCCCCCCTTTTTCATATGTATACATATCTATATATAAGTGTTAGGGTTGGAGGAGAGAGAAGAGAAAAAGTCAGAGAAAGTAGGTTGTGACTCCATACGCCCCTCACCACGCCCCGTGGCAAGGGGCGTGGTGGTCTCAGGTCATCCTTTAAAGCTGGCACGCCCCCATATCAGGGGCATGGTGGCTTTGTCTTTCACTTCTAGTCTCATACGCCCCCTGCCATGCCCCGTGGCAAGGGGCGTGGTAGCTTCTGTTCTTGATTTCTCTTCCATACGCCCGTGATATGGGGGCGTGGTGGTGGTCTGATTCATACGCCCCTTAAATGGGGGCGTGGTAGGCAGGGGAGATGCTCTTCTTCCTTTCTCTTTGTTGTTTTCTTCTCAATTTCTTTCAATGATCTTCATTACACCTGAAAGCAACATATTCCTTGATTAAGCATCAATTTCGGATGATTTTTTGTTTAATTATCAACTTAAAAGAGCTTAAAATCTTCCTAGAATTTGGAGTTTTATGGTGATTATCAACTCTCTACACAACTTGTGTAACAGCCAAGGCACATTTTTAAGATATATTCTGATAAATATTTGTCCTCTAGCATTGGTATCTGCATGGCTATGTTGAAAGTTATGTACACGTGGAAATTATCCTTTTCTACACTTTGCTAAATTTCGCCTCTTTTTTTGCTTAAACCTTCTTTAAATCCTTCCATTATCCTCTTTCAACCCTGAAATCAAATATTAAGCACTTAAGTATCATTTTCTTAATAAATTCACATAAAATTATATCTAATAAGTACTAGAAATTAGGTGCTTTTAACCGTTATCAAACTTTCATACACTTAACCATTTTCTTGTCCTCAAGCAAACAAAATAAGGACAAGAGAAAAACCCTATAATCAGTTATACTCATTATGAACTTCAAATCACAAGTAATATTCTTTTACTCAATTAATTCTTAGTGACTTGTTAGTGCCTATTACTCAAACCTACCATAATTGTATGTATATCTAACATACAATAATTAGACTTTTTAGATTAATCCAAGTAAGTTAAAACATTACTCTCATCATTTAGCAACTGCTTTCAAAGGCATAAAGGAAATAATAAATCAAACAAAGTCAAAATTGCTTAGTCACATCTTGCTACTTACCAAAAAGCATATAAAACATTTAATTATTTCTCTAAGCACAACAACAAGAAGTAAAGCATATGACATCTATTATTTCCCTGGATTATTTTCCTTTCTCTTTTAAGTCTCTTTAAAAGTTTTATTTAAACTTAGTCAATTATTATTAATTTGATTTTTTTTGTTCAGTTAGATGGCGCTAAGTAACCTATGTAGTGAGCTTTCAACCAATAATCTTAGGCTTATTACCTAAGTTAACAAATGTTATCCCCTCGATCGAGGGTGTCCCTATGGGCTTATTTACCTAAGTTACAAGACTCGCTAAACTTGCCTTTTTGATATCCTTTAAAGTTATGGTAGTTTCATCGGTCGGTTGATCTTAAGACAGACGACCTTAGGTGACTAATTTTTAAAGACTCCATCGAACCTTCCTTACCTTAACACATAAGAACTCAATAATGATACTCATAACCTGGGTAAACCAAGTCATTGGAGCAAAGGCTTTTTTTTTTTTAATAGTTTAATATAATTAATTTATTTTCAAAGAGATGGTTTTGAAAAGGGATTACCAAGTTAATAATTTCACATGCCCTTTTTTCACAAAAAGTTGAAAGAGCTCTTAAAATGATTAAATATTAAATATACTGGCTTGTCAGCTTAAAAACACAACCAATTCACTTGAAACTATAGATTTTTATTTATTTCATAACTCTAAATTCAGCTATTAAACAACAAGTAGATTTACCCTACTTGAATTTCATCCTAAAACTCTAGCTAAGTATACCAAACCTAACAATAGGTGAGTGAGGCACACAAAGTCACTACTTTTACATATATGTATACAAGAATGCTACTTTTACATTTTAATGGGTACAATTTCAAGGTTCTCACTTTTCAATAATTCAAAATCAAGATTAAAACTCAATTGCAAACTTGTAAATGGGAGAAGTTTGATCAACAAGTGCATAAGGAGCATAAACAATTCAAAACCTAATTGCTTATGTCTTTATATCCCTTCTCTAAACTTGTTTAAGACATTGTCTCCAATATGTTTCTAAAGCAAACACATATAGGGAAAAAAAAAAGAGAGAGACAAAAGAAAAAGGACACTAATAACTTCCCTGATTTTCAACATCTATTGAGTTATGAATCCATCAAATCAAAAGTTGTGTAGCATCGACTCTAAAAAAATGAAAAAAAAAAAAAATTAAAATGGAAGTTAGCCTATCTTAGTCAAGAGAACAAAATATTCAACAGATTTAGATGGAGAGTCTCCTCATAAGGGAGCTCAATTAGTTACAACCCATATGCAGGAAATAGAACAATTATTATTATGAGAAAAAGGGCCTAAGTAAGAAAGCGTAGATTAGCAGACAATCTAGCTCTTAATCTTCCTCCTCACTGTTGTCTTCATGTAAGCACTACTTTGAGCATTGCTTGTGCTCAAAGTAGTGTAGGTGTTTAAAAATTGTACAGAAAGCAAGTAAAAACTCTCTAAGCTATTTGATCTAGGTGTTTGACCAGTGTGCACCTTACAATAAATGAAAGAGCATGAAAATGACTTATTAGGTACACTTACGAAGTAAAGCTTGAATTTTTTACTTATCGTTGATGCATCCCCACACTTAAGGATTGACTCTCATTCCCTTTAAGTAAGCTCATTTACTGCCCCACAAATCTTCAAATTTTTTTAGCAAGAAAGACTTAGTGATGTGCTCAAAACCAAGTCCAAGCACAATCAAATGAATCAAAGATAACAAACCTCAACTCAAATACAAACCGGTCCAATTGGATGACAATTTACGTGAACCCTTTTGGAATTTTGATCAACACCAAAGATCAAATGATGCCATTGCAATCCATATATGTAATCTTCGCCATATAACAACAAGAATAATCGAAATCCACGAGAATCAAACCAAAAGGGATTGATCAAAACCGTGACTCTAATTTCTTCTACAATTCCAATTTACACCAACAATGAAATGATGTTGATTTCAAGTACTAAAGAACAATCAATCTTTAACAAAATAATTGTTCACAAATTACGATCACAAATATGTCCAAGAAACGCCAAATTAACCCTAGATATGACTCACTAGAGATGAAATGAAAAAACAACAAAAAAAGAAATTGATATGACTCACAATTTCCCCTTGTTGTACTCGCCACAATTCCAATTCTTGGGTTGAAATTGATAAGAGAATTAGAACTAGGATGAACCCTAATTCCCACACGTTAAGTGTTTGTGTCTAATCTGCAAAAATGGCCTCCTCAAACCCTACTATAAGCAAGTATTTATATGTGCTACTCTTAGGGTTAGAAAATGGTCAAAATTACAAGCTTGCCACTTTTAAGGTGGCTAGCCCTAAATGAAAATTACAGTAAAATGAAAGTGTCCCAAAAGAAAATACAACATAAAATAGTTCATAAAATAATTACAAAGTACAAAATATCATAGGTCTTCATGAGCCAATGCTTCGGAATGGAAACAATCGTAGCGGATCTTTGATTGTAAATCTGAAGATCTCCCATGTCCATCAACTAGTGTAGGACATATTGGCATCCCATGGAGAATTATTATTGTACTTGTAAGATTATTTCTCAAATACTTATTAGATGAAAATAAATGACATAAAATACGAGTGATTTGGATCATCATCCAAATCGAGTTCTGAAAGTGTCGATAGTGTCAAAAATTTTCCCATCATCTCCTTGGGCTTCTGAAAGATTTTCCCTCAAATCTAGAGGATCAGTTTTGGAACTGAACCCTAATGTCTCTGTTGTCCTGCTCTTCCGGCTATCAAATGTAGTGGATGGAGTTTTGATCTGTTCCTGAAACCAATGTACTTCAGATGGAGTCATTGGCGACAGAACTATGCGAGATTCACCTATGCTGAACATGTAGGTGTTTCTAAACCCATCATGTAACACCTGCCGATCAAACAACTAAGGCCGACCCAACAGCAAATGGAATGCATGCATAGGGACTACATCACACAGGATCTCATCATGATATTTCTGCCCAACACTCACAGGAAGCTTAGCCCTAAGTGTAACATACATACTACCTCGATTATCCAGCCAATGCAAGTTATAAGGGCTAGGATGTGGAATAGTAGACAGATGTAATTTGTCTACTAGTGCAGTAGATATAACATTCATGCAACTACCACTATTGATGATGAGTACATAAAGGTTACCTTTGATTTTGCAAGAGGTGTGAAATATGTTCTCGCTCTGAATGTCTCTAGTATCAGGAGATGTTGTTAGAGCCCTATGCAACACATTAATGGGTAGATATTGTTCACCTGTATGCTCCTCATGTGTCTTTGCAGTTTGGTCATCATAATACTCTTGCTGTGTCGTTGGTAAATCTGTAGGTTCAATATGTTCATTGTCATCCTCAACATCTTCCCTAGTGCTCTCCATAACAGTCATCACCCTCTTATTTGGACACTATGCTGCTTATGCCCAAATCCCATGCATTTAAAGCACTTGATCTAGCGTGCCTTTCCACTAGTAGATCCGGGAACAGTTTGCCTCACATTTGGTGTTATTACCTCTTTACCCTTCCTAGTAGGTAAATTTTCTCTAATAGTATTTGGGGTAGTTTTGTCCACTACTTTCACTGCCTCACCTACCACTTTTGTTCCCCCTGATCGACCGTCAGCTGATATGGGTCTAGTAATAGCATTGAGCCTACTGCTCGAAACCCTAAACAAGTTGGACCTCCTTTGCCTCTCCACTTTCAAGGCCAACTGAATAGCCTCATCAAGTGTACTATAGCGCTGCAGCTCTACAACACACGCTATTTCATATTTCAAACCTGAGACGAAGCGTGCTACGGTTTGTTCTGGAGGTTCAATAGACCTAAACCTAATCATGAGGGTTTCAAATTCCTGCACATAATCATCCACTGTCTTGCCTCACTGCCTTAAGGTTTGCAGTTGCATAAATAGTTCCTGTTTGTAATGCTCAGGAATAAACCTTTTTTTCAATACCCTTTTCATATCCCTCCATGTCTGAATCTCAGCCTCTCCATCCCTTTCCCTATTGATAATCAAATTCTTCCACCATAATGATAGGAATCAGACTTTTCCAGGACCTATCGCCAGGGCCCGAGCTAAGGGTCTCCAGAATCTAGTTATGAGGGTTTTGCTAGAGAAACCTAATCTTGAGAAGTCTAACCCACTTTCTACATCTTTGCATTATAATTTTGATGCATTTCAGCAGGTTCATTTGTCAGTCTTACATGATGCAAAAACACCCTTACTACTGAGTGAATCAGGGTTGTCAACGGAACCTAATTCAAAAGCTTCTTGAAGACCGGCATCATGAAGGACCATTTCTTTTATATATTTACTCTTTTATGAACTATTTTGGTTGTATTTTGGTTTTGGGACACGTTTATTTCTTTGTAACTTTCATTTAGGGTTAGCCACCTTAAAAGTGGCAAACTTGTAATTTTGAGCACTTTTTAACCCTAGGAGTAGTAAGTATAATACTTGCTTAAGAGAGGGTTTGAGGAGGCTTATTTTTGAAGAACAAACACTTCTTTTCACGTGAGAATTAGGGTTCCTAATTGTCATCTAAACTCTTATCAATTTCAATCCCAAAAGTTGAAATTGTGGCGAGTGCAACACCTTGAAATTGTGAGTTGTATCAATTTCATTTTGTTGTGATTTTTTTCTTCTCTAGTGTGTCATATCTAGGGTTTAATTGAGATAGTTCTTGGTCAGAAATACATCTTATTGTTCACGAATTATTGTGTTTATTTGAAGTACTTTGCAATTGAATTTGAATCTTCATTGAAGAATTCCCTTGAAAACGAGTTCTTGGAATTGAGGTTTTCTTTGTCATTTGTGGATTATCTTTGTGGATTATATGAGATTAGACTGCTGTTAGAAGATATTATCATTGTAGTATTACAATTATATCTTTGAACTTTTGGATTTCCTTATATCTTCATTAGGGTTCATGTGAAATTGCCCTTTGTGGATCCGGTTTTGCCTTGACTTGAGATTTTTTTTTTCTTAAGTCTTTTGATTGTGCTTCTAAGTGGTTTTAGGCACATCATCTTTTTGGTATCAGAGCACATGTTGAGAGAAGGGAATTGGTTTCATTTGATTTTGTGGAGTTAATCATCCATTAGGATTGATTTGGTGGAAACCGCAATTGTATTGATTGTTGTGGTTTTGAGCTTGCGAAATTACCTTGATTTAGAATTTAATTTGCTGTTTGTTGGAGTTGGATTGGGAAGGTTGTTGCATCATTTTGTGATCACTAATTTACGTGGAAGGGCGGAAGTATAAAGTGTTGTTTACCTCAACAATTTTTGGAACTTGCAAAACTTACCAAATCCTTGCCGTGGCTTGTTGTGGCGTGGAGGAGGAAGTGTAGTTTGTTGTTTTGATTTCCATTGTGTAATTCTGAATTGGTGGAGTACAATTTGCAGATTGCATTGAGTTTTGATTAGTAAGGAATTATTTGAATTCAAACATATGCAATTAAGTTGTGGGAGTTAATGATTGCTATTTGAATTTGAATTCATTGTTACCAATTGAGGAAGGCTTGCAATAAGTGAAGTTGTTTGAATTTCAAATTGAAAGTTGCTGCCTATTGTGGAATTCGGAATTCATTTGTGGAAAGTCACATATTAGTCCTTTGTCATCATTATTTGCCATGGAAGTTGAAGTCTACTTGTAATTAATATTCATCTTGTTGTTGCCGTGGAAGTAACACATCATCATTGTTGTTGTTGCTTGTGTGTTGCCATGGAGTGACTTGTGGAGATTAAAGTTTTTTGCATCGTGATCTTAAAAGAAGTGGGGAATATTGTTCACGTGTTGATTGAGTTGAATTCTACAATGTTTAGTGAAATGCTTCAATATGTTAATGTATTGCGACGCTTATTAAGTACATTTGCTAGTAAGGAGGAAGAACAAAGGCAAAATTTGTTCCACTCTTCTTGTAGGATACAAGGAAATTTGTGTGTCCTTATAATAGATGGTGGTAGTTTTACTAATGTAGTAGCTACATCGTTGGTATCGAAGTTAAAGCTTTCAACTATTCCACATCTTAAACCTTATAAACTACATTGGCGTAATGATCAAGGAAGTCTGTATGTTACCCAAAGAGTTAGGGTACCCTTCAGTATAGGGGACAAGTATTGTGATGAAATTGAGTGTGATATCTTGCCCATGTGTACATCTCATATTTTGCTTGGTAGACCTTGGTTATATGATAGGAGGGTCTTACATGATGGCTTCAGAAATACATATTTGTTCCAAAAGGAGGGCAAGCGAATTATTCTGAATCCTATGCCACCTTCAGAGGTCCATAATGTCTAGCAACAGATTAATCGACCATCAAAGGCTAAGAAGGCTTTGATTCAAAATAATGTTTCTGAGGGGAAAAAGGTATTGTTGATGGGATAGGGTGAGATGGAGAGATTAATCACAGAAGAGGCTCCAACATACTTATTTCAGTTGAGATGTGTCTTAGGGTTACAGGAATCACAGTCTCTACCTCCAGTAGTTTCTCAGGTATTAAATGAGTATACTGACATTTTTCCTGATGATTTGCTAGCAGGATTACCACCCTTGAGAGGGATAAAGCATGCTATTGATCTTATGCCCGGTTCAGTGTTTCCAAACCGATCCGCATATCGCATGAATCCTGAGGAGGCTAAGGAATTGAAACGTCAGGTAGATGATTGGTGGAACGGGGGTTTGTTAGAGAGAGTCTCAGCCCATGTGCTATTCCCGCCCTTCTTGTTCCCAAGAAGGATAGAACTTGGAGAATGTGTATCGATAGCAGAGCCATCAACAAAATCACCATTAAATACAGGTATCCTATTCCTAGACTTGATGATATGTTGGATGAGCTGTATGGTTCACAGATTTTCTCCAAAGTTGATCTTAAAAGCGGATATCACCAGATTCGGATGAGGGAAGGGGATGAATGGAAGACCACTTTTAAAACACGTCATGGGCTGTACGAATGGTTGGTTATGCCCTTTGGTTTGAGTAATGCTCCTAGTACTTTTATGAGATTGATGAACCATGTATTAAAAGAGTTCTTAGGAAAATTTGTTGTTGTTTATTTTCATGATATTTAGATCTACAGCAAAGACCTAGAACAATATGTGGAGCATCTTTGGGCAGTATTCTCAGTATTGAAGGCACAACAGCTATTTGTGAATTTTCAGAAGTGTTCCTTTTGTCAAACTGAGGTAACATTTTTGGGCTTTGTTGTGTCAGGTGCAGGAGTTAAAATGGATGAGGAGAAAGTGAGGGCAGTTAAGGAATGGCCAACTCCCACTTCAGTTACTGAGGTAAAAAGTTTTCATGGGCTTGCATCCTTTTATAGACGCTTTGTCCAAAATTTCAGTAGCATTGTTAGTCTTCTCACAGAACTGACTAAGAAGAGTGTTCCTTTTATCTGGAGTGAAAAGGCCTAGAGGAGTTTTGAAGAGATTAAAGAAAAACTCACTTGTGCCCCATTACTGGTCTTACCTGATTTTTACAAAATTTTTGAATTGGAATGTGATGCTTTAGGGATTGGAATTGGTGCTGTATTAATGCAGGAGAAGAGGCCTATAGCATATTTTAGTGAAAAGTTGAGTGGAGCAACTTTGAACTATTCTATATATGATAAGGAATTTTATTCCTTAGTGAGGGCTCTCATGACGTGGCGGCATTATCTGCTCCCGAAGGAGTTTATTATTTATACAGATCATGAATCTTTGAAACATTTCAGGGGTCAAGATAATTTGTCTAAGCGCCAGGCCAAGTGGGTGGAATTTCTAGAGGGCTTTGCTTATGTGATTAAGTACAAAAAGGGCAATCAGAATATTGTTGCTGATGCTTTATCATGACGGTATGTACTAATCACTTCTCTTCAGTCAAAATTACTGGGTTTTGAGCTGTTGAAGGAACAATATGTATGTGATGAGGAATTCAAAATTTTCATGGAGAGGTGTCTTAGAGGTAGGATGTATGATGGTTATTGTGTGATAGATGGTTTTCTATATAAATCGGGAAAACTTTGTATTCCATCTAGATCTGTGAGGGAAATATTGGTGAGGGAAGCACATGCAGGTGGTTTGTCAGGGCATTTTGGTGAGAAGAGAACTCTAGCCATATTGAGGGAGAATTTCTACTGGAAAGGCATGATAAGGGATGTCCATAGGGTACTAGAAAGGTGTGGTGTTTGCAAGAGAGCCAAGGGGAGGAAAGGCGCGCAGGGTGAATATATGCCTTTACCTATACCATATAAACCTTAGATTGATATCAACATGGATTTTGTGTTAGGATTGCCTAGAACACAAAGAGGGAAAGACTCTATTATGGTGGTTGTTGATCGATTCAGCAAAATGTCACGCTTTGTACCATGCCACAAAACAGACGATGCTCTTTTTATTGCTAACCTTTTTGTGTAGGAAATTGTCAAATTACATGGAGTTCCACATAGCATAGTGTCAGACAGAGATACTAAATTCCTTATTTCTTTTGGAAAACACTATGGAGAAGACTGGGTACTAAACTGATGTACAGTACCTCGTGCCATCCCTAGACTGATGGACAAACAGAGGTTGTGAACCGCATGCTTGGGAATCTTCTCAGAGCAACAGTTGGCAAGAATCTTACTGATTAGGACTTGTTGATGAGATCCATGATGAGAGCCAAGCTGGAAGAAGAAATGTGGATCCTCTTAAAGTGTTGCCTGGACCAATCACAAGAAATCGAGCAAAACGATTCAAGGAAGCACTTAACGGGTTGATAAAGGTTGTCCATGAAGCCGAAAAGAATTGGAGCAATCATGAGGTTAGAATGGATTGGAACAACCATGGGAAGACCCTTGCCTTTATACAAGTCACACCGGACACGGGTTGAAGAGGGCGTGTACTTTTGAGGCATGGCCGTGTAGGAATATCAAGATTGCACAGAATCATACACGGCCAGACACACGGCTAAAAGGCACGGCCGTGTAAGGAGACAAGAATTGGCACAGAATCATACACGGCCAAAGTACACGGCCGTGTATCCCCTGCTGGCCAGCTTATTCTGTTTCGTGTTTTTACGCAACTTATCTAAGCTACGTTGTTTTGGACTTGTTTTTTACGAATTGTAACCCTAGTATAAAAGCTCCTAGGGTTTAGAACAACTAAGAATTTACATCTTTGAACATTAAACACTTTTGAGAGGCACCTCTCTTAGTTCTTCAAGAACTAAATCAAACTTATTGGATTGATTTCCGTGGCGTTCATCTCGATGTATCAATCGGCCTTCCATCCCGATTGTGGCGTCTTCACATTATACCAAGGTTCTTATCTCGCTTATAGACAACGGGTCGCGGTTTCCACTTTAGGTGTTTGGGCGTCTTAGGCAACGAATTCCGAACATACTGGTTTTGGGTTTCGTCATGGGGTTGGCGTGGTTCGTATCAGTTTGGTATCAAAGTTTAGGTTTGTCAAAAAATCAATTTTGGGTTGGGAAGGTAATTCAAAAACCCAACTCCAATGTTCATATCAATTACGTATTCAATTTGAAATTTGATTGTCTTTTGATGTGTAATATGACTTGGCGATTGTTAAAAAAAAAGAGAAAAAAATCCGAAAAAAAAAAAGAAGAGAAAAGAAAAAAAAAGAAAAAGTGATCAAGAGCAAAACAACCCAAAAAAAAAAAAATTCGGATAGAAAAATAGAGGAAAATTTACAAACCCCTAGAGTTTTTTGAATTTAGGGAAGGAAATTGGTGTGTTGGGGTTTATTTCCCAAAGGGAAAAATGAAAGAGGAAATTAGCGATTTTATATCATATTTTTGAGAATACACGAGTGATGTGTATATCATCATTTGAGCGAAACATGGGGGAGTGTACATGAGGTTTAATTTTTTAATATTTTTGTAGTATAATCTTTTCTAGGGACAATGTCGAGACAACATTCTCCTAAGGGTGAGAGGGAAGGTTTGATGCTAGGTTAGTAATTGGGCTTTAGGGGGAAATGAAGGGATTTTCCCAAGAGGGAATGGTAAATTCATGAGACGTAGAGCAAAGCTAGAGAAATCCAAAAGTTTTCCAAAGGGCGTAAGAGGGAGAGTCGTTTGGAGGTACCAAGGGGTGGAGTGAAATGTGGATGATGATTTTTTGAGCCTTCTTTTGGGAGTTATGAGGTTATAGTGGTCGGAATAGGGGGAACTGGATTGGGAAGATAGAGGAGATAGGAATAAGAGATGATCAATTAAGTGGCAAAAAAGTGAAGATTCCTCCTTTCAAGGAAAATGATCCCGAGGCGTATTTGAGTGGGAGAAAAAGGTGGAGTGGTGTTTGATTGTCCAACTATAGGGGGAAAAAGAAAGTAAAACTTGCTACCATTGAGTTTTCGGATTATGCTAAGTTGGGGGGATCAATAATGTTGTTTTGGAAAAGGGAGTGGCGAGCCCCTATTGAGTCTTGGGAAGGATGAAAAAGTGGAAGAAGGGGTTTTGCTGGTTTTACTATCGTGATTGCACAAAAGTTGCAAATTGAGGGGGGAAAACCGAGTGTAGATGAGTATTTAAAGGAGATGGAAGTCACTATGATTAGGGCAATTTTAGAGGAGGATAGGAGGTACAATGGTGGTTTCTTGTGGGTTAAATAAGAAATAAAATGGGGGGTTGAATTGGCATTAGTAGAATTTTGGGGGATATGGTTCACATGGCTATAAAAGGGTTTAGAACAAAAAGGGAAAAGGGGTAGTTGCACGGTTTCCAGGGTAAGGTTCATCCCTTAAGACCAACCCAAAGGAAAAAAGAAGAAAAGCTTTACACCAAACCAAAGGGGAGCTAGGAAAGGGGGTTTTACTCCTGGTAACCAAGGTAACCTTTATTCTTCTACTTTTTGAAATCTGACATTAGATGTTTTAAATGCAAGGTAGAGGCATATTGCTAGTCAATGTCCAAATAGGGTTTTGAGATTTTGGTGATGTGGAGAGTATGAGACTGAGGGGGTAGTGAGAGAGAATTTTCCTCCCTTAGGGATGCTAGGATGATGAGGAGCCTGCAATGGGAAGGCTAGTGGCAGTAGTAAGGGTGGGTTTAATGTTTCAGGGGAAGGGAAAAAAGAGAGGTGCAAAGAGAGAATTTTTTTTCTAGTGTTTTCTAGGGATCACATTTGTGTTTGTCATTGATGGAGGGGGGTTCACCAAGTAGGAGAATTTTATTGTTTAGAGGCGGGGGGTCAAAAATGTTAGACACCCCAGTCCTTTTTAAAATTGTAGTGGTTGAATGATAGTGGGAGACTAAGGTGAGTAAACAAGCCTTGATTGGTTTTTGCATTTGGGGTATGAGGATGGGTGTTATGGATGTAGTGCCAATGCAGCTGTCATTTTGTTGGGGAGGCTGGAATTTTATAGGAAGGTGTTTATGATGGTTTTTTAAAAGTTACGCTTGTTCACCAAGGGAAAAAATTTAATCTTAAACCCTTAACACCCAAAAAAGTGTATGAGGCAGTTGCGCTACAAAGTTTTGAAAACATAAAGGGAGGAAAAGAGAGGGAGAGTGGAGAGCAAAAGAAATGGAAAAAAAGGAATATAAAAGCAAAATCAAAAGGAAAAAGAGGAAGGGTGGAAAGGTGTGAGAGGCCAAGTTGAAGGGGGATAACTTTGGGGGTGAGTGAAAGGAGAGGGCAGCCTTGCAAAAGGGGTTGTGTGCGAGGGTGTAGTGAGGAGGCGTTTGGATGAAGAACCTAGTTTTTGCTGTTTTTAAGGAAAAATGTCTTAATACTAACGAATTTTAAACTCTTTGCCCAGTGTGGTTGTGTCTTGTGCAGGATTTTAAAAAAAGTCTTTGAAGGAACTCAAGGCAGGTTTTGATGAGTTAAAGGGAAGGGATACTGAGAGAAGGGATGAGTCCATGTGCATGCTGTGTTTTGGTGTAAGAGGATGGGGAAAGGGAATGCGTGTTGACTGCCGCCCCTTTAAAAACCTTCGGTAAGTACGTCATCCCATTCTTGTTTAGATGATTCTTAGATTGGGTTTTATGAGTATAGTGTCATTCCTCTGAGCCTTGGGTAACTTCATGATTTTGTGTTAGGATTATCTAGGCCTAGGCATGGGTCGAGATTCTATTTTTTTGGTTGTGGATAGGTTTTTTAAAAGGTTCATTTCATTCCTTGTCATAAAATGTGTTTTATACACATTGTTGATTTGTCTTTTTGAAGGTAGGCGTCCGCATGGTATACCTGAGATTTGTGATCAGATGAAAATTTGAGTCATTTTGGGGAGTATTGTGGGAAAAAATGGGGAACTAAAACATGTTTTAATATCCGTACCCCCAAATGATGGGAAAAAATTTATGTGGTTAAAAGGGCTTTAATTCAATTTTTTGGGGCAATCATAGAGAAGAAAATTAGGATTGGAAGGATTGTTACCTTTTTGGAGTTTGTTT
>JBBMOL010000303.1:0-14809 GCA_037954665.1 Laguncularia racemosa
GGCTAGGATTCAAGGTACGTATATCTTATGTGTTGTTCTGTGTTTGTTTAAGTTAGTATGTGTGTTGAAATTGGTTAAGATGAATAACTTGGCTTAAGTGTTTAAGTTGTATATTGTATGTGCTTGGTTCGGCCTAGGAGCCCATAGTAGCAGATCACTAGGGAGCACTTCAATGATCCTTGTGTGATGTTGTTCCTAGTGGAGTCGTACTTGGAAATGATTTAGGTTGAATGTTGGTTTAAGATGTTTAAGTGGATATGGGTATAAGGCCCATAGTGGCAGTTCCCATCACCAGGTTTAAGTATACATGGGTGTGGGCTCGTAGTGGCAGTTCTCATCACTAGGATTAAGTGTACATTGGTGTGAGGCCTACAGTGGTAGTTTCCATCACCAAGTTTAATGATTAAGGGATCATGGGTATGAGGCCCGTAGTGGAAGTTTCTATCATTAAATCATGCTCCAGTGTGTTAATTGTGTTAAGAGGGTCATGAGTATCTTGTTGATGCTTATGGATATAAATTATATTAAGAAATGGTTGTTTGTGTTTAAGTATTGCATGAAGTGTGTGATGCTTGTTTATTTTTGCTCATGTGTGTGTGTTTGTGTTAAATGTATTGGGCATTAGCTTATCATTCGAGGAACATTTTTAGATGTAGGTGTTGAGAGATATAAGAACCTAGAAGATAACTTGGGTTTGGGTAAACCATAGAGAGAGGAAGATGAAGATTACCATTACTATTATGGTAATTAGGTTTTGGGAGAATTACTTTATTGGGCTGTAATAGATGTTATTTTGGTGTTCAAAGACTTCCGCTACATTAGATGTTTAATATGGTTTATGAAATTGTTTTAAATTTTGGAGATGTATGAAATGTTTTTATATAGGAGTTTCAGGTTAAATGTATCAGAGTTAATTTAGAGCCTTAACGTGTTCTTGTGAGATAAGGACATGTGGTGGGCAGTAGTGCGGCTCGGGTTTTGGGTATTACAGTCACAGATGGTGTTAGTCAAAGTGACCCCATATGGTTATTTTTAAAAATAGAGCATAAATGATAAAATTTAATTATAATTATAGATTAGTTGCTATGGTTTATTCTTTATTAGAAACTTGATTGATGAGTTCCAAGATATAACAAAACGCTTAACATAAATTATTTGGTCTAAGTCTATAATTTGGAGTAGAAATGTGTCTAAAAGATATAGGAACTCACTAAATACATATGGCTACTAAAAAATATATACATATATCAACATAAACTACAATATATAGGTAATTATGTGTACCCAAAATATGATAATTATCAAATATTTGGCAAAACAAATTAACTTACTCTTACTTAGTCTTGTAAGTGGCTAGAAATAAGGATAAAAATAATTGCCTTTTCGGTCCCATCCCTTTCATTAGATACTGGAACTCATCTTTTTTTTGGCTAAAAAAAAAAACCCTCGACCATAAAATAAAGCTTTATCGAGTAGTCCGATCCTTTTATTTAGTTATTTATTAATTTTTTTATTTTTTTTGAGGGAAAACGCTATAGTAATAATGTAACTCGTTGCATGTATTTTTTTTAAAAAAAAAAAAAATTCGTTTTTTTAAATGGCTATTTTTGATATGGACATACAGAGAGGGCCCTTTTGGGTAGTTTTTGGTTCATATTTTCCTTCACTTAAATTTTAGTATTTGAAATTTTGTAAAAAACATACAAATTTATAGAAACATTGCATGAGATTAGGAAACTATAACAGAATTATGTTTTTCCAAAACAATTTTAGTGAGATGGGTGTAGTCTAACTTACTTATTGATTTTAAATGGATGGGGACAAGTGATTTTAATTAAAGGGGTTTTTTCGGTCTAATGCAATCTTGAGATGTCGGCTTAGATCCCTTGTGGAGAATATATTATACTATATAGGGCCAAAACATAGAAAGAGATTGATTGAGTTTTTCTAACTTGAACTGAAATCAAACTCATATATTGTATTATTGTCTCGTTACTAATACAATGATATTATATATATATATGAAAGTATATGATAAATTTCATAACTTACAATGTCTATGAAAGACCTGGTTTTACGACGATTATTCCAAAACTAAAAAAATGACTTTACAATTAAAAAAAAAAAGGGGAAAAAAAAACTAAGTCTCACTACTCAATATTATATCTTTGGTAAATTTTTGGGCCCAATTTGTATTAAGATTTGCCTAAGATATGGCTTCTATAATATAAAAGTATATTATAAAAGTACATATGGTCGTATATATGATAAAAATGTAACTAATAATAAACTAGACAATGCATGTCCGATTTCTAGTACAAGTACTAGTAATATGTATATAATTTATTTTATTTTATTTTATTTTTCTCTTAATCCGTGCAAGATAAAATAATTTCCTTTGTAAGTCTACACATTTACTTAATTACATAATCATTTTACTTATATCTATTCATGAAAAATCACATCATGTTAATGTATTTTTACATATAGAATAATTTGGTTGTGAATTGAAATATACATCATTAACTCTGAATTTGAAAAACTTGCATGGTCGAAATAGTAATGACAAAAGAAATAAATAAATAACTTTGCTAAATATTGCCATAGTAAAGTTTGAAACTCTGGACTTGTTTGGTACATTGAGTGCACACTTGAATTCATTAGACCAAAATCAATTGCTTAGAGTTAAGAGAACTCTTGATATTTTGATAAAACTATTTTGCTTTTGAACTTATCTGTGTCTGGCTTCATCTTGTTCTGCTGTCATAGTCACAATATTGGACTTGTTTGCTTACAATTGAAGGGGAGAGAGATTTCGTGGGCCTTTCCTCTCCGACACATTCATGATCCTCATTAGATAGCTTGGTATATCATTCTGGCTGTATAATGACATTTGTATTGTTGAATGAAAATAATGTTTTATGGAAGAGTGGTTTGTTTAATTTAAAGAATCACTCAATTTCTTTTTTTAAAGTAAGTGAACTTTGAAGTGCAATGATTAATGATAAAGTAGTACATATAGTAGCCCCATTTGAACAGGATTGGTTTGAGAATGCTAACTCGACAAAAGTTTCTTCTCTCCTTGATGAGAGTTTCTCTCCATAGTCAAGAGTTTCACCCCGTAGTTAGGGGTCCTTTTCTTTTTCTTCTTCTCGGACTAATTTGATAAATCTTGCTTGCAAGGATCTTGCTTTCCCCTTCCTAAACCTCTGCTATAGAAATTGAAAGCCCCTTCTCAATTAGGCGTCATCAAGAACGTTTTTAAATTTCGAAAACCCTAATTTCCCCTATAAACCAAGATTTCCCTTAACTTTAAACCTTCCCATGCCTATCCCCTTCATAATTGAAACCATTCCCACCTCCTCCCTTCCTCAGTCGAAACACTCACACCCTCTCCCATACCTCTTCGATCTAAACCCTAACTTGCTTCCTAAAAGGTGTGTGCTCATTTCGCGTTATAGATGGACTGGAGACATCGCATTGGTGTTTGCTTTTGCTTCCAGAGGTGGCCCTTTCCTTAATATTTTACTAGGTAAGTTCAGTTCCTTTAATCCTATCCATGCTATACTTGTTTTTGTTAGATTGTTTATGTCTTTTAAATCTCTTTGTTAGTTTGTTGTGTTAGATTCGTTTGTGCAACATTGGTTAGTGCTCTTCAGAACCATTTTGTCCTGCGAGTCCTTTTAGTCTA
Organism: Laguncularia racemosa; assembly: GCA_037954665.1. NCBI lineage: Eukaryota > Viridiplantae > Streptophyta > Magnoliopsida > Myrtales > Combretaceae > Laguncularia > Laguncularia racemosa. The sequence continues at coordinate 3,692 of JBBMOL010000303.1, forward strand.
GGTTATACATGTGTAGTCGTTAGTTGTTGTTCTATTTAATTATTGTTCGATTGCCATGTCTTTAGAATCAGTCTCTTCTATCAATAGAGGGTTATTTTTTGCTTTATTTTTGTTTGCTACTTTGAGTTTGTACCCTTGCTATTCTGTCTTGTTCATTTTATATAGTCCTGAAGTTCCCTTTATTGTATGATCTAACTTGGTCATCTTTTTACACTTGAGTTTTTGCATACTAAAGCTAACCTAACTCCTTTGATAGTTTTGAGTAGGCCTCATCCACCATAGAAGACAACTATGTATGTCAATGGGGGCATTGTCAAAAATCCAACTATTGTAGATTTGGATACTTAGCCCAAAGTGAACCTAGTTGAAAGAACAGTGATGGTCTGTAAGGTGATCATAGATAAGACGAAAAATAAGGCAATTTTGATTTTAGTGTTGAAAAATTCTTGGAGAAGTTACGGAAAAATGTGAAATAGAATATTTTAAACAGAACACGTATGTATGCACCTTTGGTGAGAGACAACAAGTGATGAAACTCATTAGGGTTGGACCTTGGGCTTCATGGGGAAATTGCTAGCACTAAACATATGGGAATCCCATCAGAACTAGGAATATGTCAAATTGGATAAAGTTCCTTAGGTGCAAGTTCATGGCTTGAAACTCAATCAAATATTTATAATAATGTAGCCAAGCTTAGAGTATGCATGGGTAATGTTTTGGAAATAGAATTTGTCTAATGTAGAGGAGGTGTCTTAAGGGTTTTCTTTGGGTAAGAGTAAATTTGGATTAGTCCCAACCCTTGAAAATAGGAACTTAGGTGAGCAGGAACAAGTCAGAAAAAAAATAATTTGTTAGCTTTAAATATGAGAAATTGTCGGACATATGTTTTAAATGTGGGAAGTTCAATCATTCGACCATAGGTTGTATCAAAGAGGGAGAGGGATTAAATTATAGGTCTTGGCTTAGGGCTAATGTTGCAAAATCCTTGCTAAGCGAAGAAGGATCACCTAGTAGCACTTCACCCTCTTAGTCTTCCTTAATGGAAGTAGCTTCCAATGAGACTAGCTTGGCCCTTATCTCATTTAAAGTTGATGCTGATGGGAATTCCAACCCGGTTGTACAAAATAAGTCATTTTTGAAGAGAGGGAGGGGGACTAGGAATGGTCATATGAAAGATTGAAAAGCAACATCATCTTCTACCCATATGGACTTCACACTTGAAACTTTGATTAATATTCCTATTTTCTTTGTTAATATATCACAAGATGGTTATGGTGGTTGGCCATAAGCAGCCACACAGAAGCCATGATTCTCATTAGCTAGAACTATTAAGGAGTAGGGCCTTGCTTGATAGTTCAACATTTATGAGACCTCATCCATCGGATCAACTTGAGTATAGTGTTTTTGATGGAGACTAAAAATAATTTAAGCAAACTAGCACATATGAGGAGAAGGATGGGATTAAAGAATGAGTTTTATGTTCCTCCAATAGGTTTATCGGAGGATTGGCTCTATGGTGGTCTAATGACGTAACAAGAGAAGTGAAGGATTTCAATAAGAACCATATCAGAACGTTAATGTAATTGGGAGATAGCTCTTTGTTTGCTCATATTTCATGGATATATGTAAACCTTGATCCATAGCCTTGCCATATCTTATAGGAGAATTTAGAGTAAATTGGTGAACATAATAGGGGCTCATGGCTATGTATTGGGGATTACAATGATATTTTATTTAGCTATGAGAAGGAGGGTGAAAATCCTCGCTACATTCAGCTAATGGAACAGTTCAACACTATGATAATGAATGCTAACCTTAATGACTTAGGCTCTTAAGGATCAAAATTTACTTAGTTGAGTAAGTAGGAGGACAATAGAGAGGTAATGGAGAGAATAGATTGAGCCTTGGGTTCTAATGAATGGCTTATTAAATTTCCACGCACTCAAGTGTTGTATAGTGAGATGGTGGGCTTAGATCATGTAACTTTGGTGGTTAACACATTTTTTATGGATTAAAAGGGGAAGGAGTGCTTTAGATTTGAAAATATGTAGACCACTACTAAAGATTGTGGAAATATAATAGGAAAGGCATGGGAGGAGAGTCCTCCAAGTAGACATTCCTACCCATTAGCTTTAAACTGAATCGGTGCAGAAAGAATTTAACTGAGTGGAGTTAGTCATCCTTTCAAAATAATAAGAAAGCGATTAGGCATTTGCAAGAAGAGTTAAAGGATGAGGAAATGAGGGGTAAGAACATGGATAAAGAGCATGAGTAGCAACTAATTGAGCAATTAGAGTCTTTATGGAAAAGAGAAGAGCTATATTGGCATTAAAGGTCAGGGATAAGTTGGTTAAAGGAAGGAGATAGAAATACAGAGTTCTTCCATCAATCAAGCCAAATGAGAAAGTAAAGGAACAAGATATTGAGATTAAAAGACAATGATGGAAGGTAGATAGGAGAAGAAGATGTAATAATGAGTACCTTCGACAACTTTTGCACTCAACTATTCAAATTTAATAGAGAAAGAAATTGGGGTAATGCTTTGGAGGCAATTCCATCAATAGTAAGCTTTGAGATGAATGAGAAGCCGAGCCATCTAGTGTTAGTAGAGGAAATTAAGAGTACAACTTTCCAGTTAAGGGCATTAAAGGTACCGGGTTTAGATGGTTTTCTTGAGGGTCTTCTTTTAGCGCTGCTAGCACATTATAGGTCCATATGTGGTGGAATCTGTCTAGTCTTTTTTTCCATTTAGGTAATATCCCTTCCTCTCTCAACCCTATTGATATTATCTTAATACCAAAAGTAGTTTAGCCACAAGAAGTTAATCATTTTTGGCCTATCAGTATTTTGCAATTTTGCTTATAAAATAACCTCAAGAATCCAAGTTATCCGTTTGAAACTTGTACTTCATGACATTGTGTCTGAACATCAAAGTGCATTCATGTCAAGTTGAGTAAGTCATGATAACAATATTATAGCTCACGAGACCATCTACTTCTTGAGAACTAAGCAACATAGTAATAAAACATATTGTGCCTTAAAACTTGACATGAACAAAGCTTATGTCCTTGTAGAGTGGGACTTCCTAAGAGCAATTCTTGTTAGATTGGGTTTTTGTGAAACATGGATTAAATGGGTGATAGAGTATGTCACAACTATCTCTAATAGGATTCTTGTGAATGGTAAAACTACTAGTTACGTGCATCCTACTAGAGGTCTAAGGTAGTGTGACCTTCTCTCACCGTATTTGTTCATACTCGTAGCTGATGTTTTATCAAGAAGTATAGAAAGTGCGATCAATGAGATAGAAAGTGCGATCAATGAGAATGCATTAAGCGGAATGAGCATTAGGAGATCTTGTCCCATTTTATCTCACTTGCTATTTGCTGATGATTATCTATTTTTTGTGGAAGCTACTGTATCTAATGTACAGGTCTTAAGGAATATTTTGTAAGAATGTTGCAAAGCATCAGGGTAAAAGGTTAACTTCCAAAAATCCAACCTGTTTTTCAACAAAGACACTCCAATAGAGAGAGCAAGGGAAAGTGAAAAAGCTTTGGGGGTGCTAATGGAAAATAACTTAAGAAAAATACCTAGGATTGCTAACCATTTAGGATAGAAACAAGATGGAAGCCTTTTTATTTGTCAAAGAAAAAATTTGAGCCAAATTCAAAAACTGGAAAAGGTGCATGCTATCTAATCTAAGTAGGGAAATTCTTAGTAAAACTATTGCAAGTGCAATTCCAAGCTATTCTATGAGTTGTTTCAAGTTTCCAGTTAAATGTTGTAGAGAAGTCAACTTATTGCATAATATTGGTAGGAACAAGCGAAAGATGAGACGAAACTACATTGGCTAAGCTAGGATAAGATTTCCTTTCCCAAATCAAGAGGAGGACTTAGATTCAAAGATTTGAACAACTTCAATTTTACCCTACTCACTAAGCTTGCTTAGAGAATCTATTCTAACTCAAATGCCGTATAGGTATGAGTGTTAAAGGGTATACACTTTCTTAATACTACATTTTTGCATTCTTCCAAGGGATCCCGAGATTCATGGGGTTGGGTAAGTATTCTTTGTGGAAAGTACAAGCTATTGAAGGGTGCCATACGGTGGCTAGGTAATGGTTTATCAATCAATGCAGCAATAGACAAATGGATTCCTAGTTTGAAGAGTAACAAGCTTTCTTTCATTTCAAGGAGTAATGGTAATTTGTAGGTTTCAGAACTAATTAATGTTGAATTTAGAACTTGGGAAGTTCAAGCTCTAAATCAATGGTTTGATGCGCAAACAGTCCAAGTAATTTGAAGATTCCTTTGTCTCATGCGAATATGGAAGATTGCCTCATCTAGCCACATAATAGATTGGGTCAATGTACTGTACGTATTGCATACAATTGGATCAAATGCAATGCTCACCACGCAGAGTTAGGAGCCTCCTCCTCACATCAAGTTGGAAAAGTAACCTAGAGCTAGGTATGGTCTTGTAACTGCCTACCAAAAGTTAAGCATTTCATGTCGAGGGCACTTAAAAATGCTTTAGCCAGTTAGAGTAATCTAAAAAAAAGGCACATAGTTGCAAATAGGAGTTGCAAATTCTACTCAAAAGAGGAATCAACTGCACCTATTGCTGGAATGCCATTGGATTGAGTTGGTCTAGTTTATCACTCTATGAATCTGTGTGGCTGTGGAATGTATAATCACCTTGGATCGCTAACTTAATTCTCATTTAGTGTTGTGAGTAGTAGATAGGACGATCTCGACGTTTATGTAAAGGTAATTATAAAACAAATAAAAATCTAGAAGAAGGAAATAGATAATATAATATATATATATATATATAGGAGAGTAAAATAATCAATTCAAAAGTGAACAACACTTATAAGAACAAAGTAAGATACTAATTATTTCATAACAAAATCGGACCCATATTTTTACCCACGCTCTTCACATCTTATTGTCCTATAGATCTGTTGCCTAAATTTTTTAAAGATTACAACTTAAGCTTTATTGATTATAAACCTTAGTATTGTGGATTATAACCTAAGTCTTATTGATTGTAGGCTTATGTTCTAAATAAACTTATATTCTATTAATCATAAACCTAAGCTCTAATACTACTTATGTTGTAACGCTTTAAAATTTGAAACATTACAACCCACCACATGTTTTTATAGGGTAAAGACATATTAAGGCTCTTAACCAATTCCACACAACACTTGTCGTTGCTGTTAATCACAATAACATAATCCATCAAATACTATCAATTGTGGCTTTGTTGAGTCTCACTCTACATCTGTAAGTCTAAAAACTAAGACTATTTAACACCTCAAACAACTAAAAGAAACTAGTGTCATCAACATCAACATAAAAGACCTTAAGATAAATAATAGGAGTCTCATCTCCCATAAATAACGATAATCTTCCAGCCTTATCTTAGAACTTCAGGTAGCTCATTTCATCCATTGATCATTCATAATAATAAAAATATTGTACATTATCCCCATCCCACGCATAGTTCACTATATTCTCATTATAAACTATAACCATCCATACTTACAATTGAAAAAGAAAAATCCTTGAAGGATGAGCTAATGCCTAGCACATGTAAACCAAAAATCACATACACATGAACAACTGTTTCAAATTCACATGCATTAATGCAAACTGATAGCCAAACATCTAGTTACTATCTTATTCAAGTTTCAAATAACATGGGGAGACTCATGACCCCACTACGCTCATTATAATATATGAGAGGTAGTTTTGATTTGAATATGAAGATCTTCAACTATCCTCTCACCAATAAATAAGTGTTGTCTGGAAGTCTTGTTTTCAAATCTAGCTTTATCTAGTAGTTTTTATTTTTATTTTTTTTGTCATCCTTATATGGATTTTTCCTAGCTAAAGTCCTAGGTTTCATTTTGCTATTGTGCAGGAGATTTCATAGGTTTATGTTATCCAAATCTATGTAGGAGACGTGTCCATCTTCAAATTAGATTTTTGGATTCCCATTTCTTTTGGTTTATTTTATGATTTCCATATGATATGTCATGTTTTAGAATTTAGGATGCCACTATCCCATTGCATAATTATACACCATGAGTTTAGAAAGGCTTAGAAACCAACTAAATCCACAAATGAATATATTAGTTGCCAAACTCTCATAATAGGAATAACCAAATAGTCACGATATTCAATTATAGCTCACATGAGCCTAAACTTCAAATATCATATTGTATTTGTAAATCAACTAAATCTAAGAAACATAAACTATCACAAGGTCTCTTAAAAATCATACTTGCAATTGCTATCACCTTCCCATTTCCCACAATACATGTCATGTTCGAGGTCATCATAAAATTCTAAATCATCAATGGTAGCTGTACCTACAAAAGGTGAGTTAAAGCCTAGTACATCATCACCACACAAACATACCATGCCATGCAAATACGTCACATACAACCTAATGCTAATGCAATATCAATAGATTATTATCTTGTTTAAGGGTGGCACACAATATAGTCTTGGTGTACTATAACTTAGAATAGCCCATAACTCTCCAACATGTACATATACGTACATACATACACGTGTGCAGTGCACATGTGCACACACACACACACATGCTTGGTATGGAAACAAAAAAAAGGCTTTAACTTTTCAAATAAAAAGGGAAATTATATTATCAATAATTACATCTTAAAATTTTAAAATTTCACACATAATCTAGCTCTTAGAAGGTAATGTAGTGCAAATGTAATATATTTTAGTATTTTCTTATATTATGACATAACAAATTTTTTTATTTAAAAATCAAAATTATTCTAAAAGTTCTATTGAAAAGGGTAATGGTAGTCGATGCTACTTCACTTGGCTAACCGTACATCTTTTAGTGGTTGGATTAAAGTTTTATTTATTCTTTTTTGAATTTTTGTTTTTTTTTTTTTCAACTTTTAATGAAAAAGCTAAAAGAAAACATTAAATATATTATAATTGTAAGATCATATTACAAAAATTGAAAAAAATTGAAACTTGATATTAAAAGTGAAATTTTTTTTGAGATTTAAAATTAGCATTAAAGCTCCTTTCATTTCGAATAAATTTTCAAGGTGGTCTCACTTCTCCATTTCATTAGTATATATATATAAAAAAAAAGTCCCTAATGACCAAATGCACAAGTGTTTTTCTCTTGAATAATCACAAATCTAGTGTTCGGCATATTTCAACAATTCAATATCTTGTCTTGAGTTATAGTTATGGCCCACTAAAAAATTCTTCTTGTTACTTGCTTTTTCCCTTGTATGGAGTGCTGATCATAGTTGCTCATTAGATTTTTCTTATAGACTACGTCCAACCAAGTGACATGATCTAAATCTCACTTGATGACTTTGTTTAGATCTCACCCATAAGAATTTGAATGAAGACCTTGTTTCATGCAAACAAATTAGACTCTAGCCACTTCATTTAGATTACATGAGTGAGGTTTGAACAACAAGCTTCATAACAAAAGCACAAAAAAATTCTCAACATGGCTTTGTTTAGACCTTCCTTGTGTGAGATTTTTGTGAAGTCTTTCATCGTAAAACTTGTTCATTTGGAACCATATCATTTTGATCTCACTAGGTGAGATATAAAAGAAGTGATGATATGCATATTAGACACTTTACAACAAACAATGGAATTCATTTCTGATAGGGTTGTGCCAATTACAAAGCAATTGGTCTTATTTAGAATTCGATTTCCTTTAAATGAAGTATATGTTGTTGAATAATGTATTACATAAATTACAATGCCATCATTGTGCATATGCATAAAACTTCATAATTTGCAAAGCCATAAATTATATGAGTGAACTAGAAAGCAAAGCAGCAACTTTATAATGTGTGCATGCCATGTAGCGGCCTAAGTTGAAAGAACTTATCAAATGCCTATAATCCTAAACTCTATTAAAAGAATTTTGGTTAGGTGAAAAAACATAGAAAGAAAAAAATATAATTTTGTTTTAATGGGCTAAGCCTACTAATAATAATTTAAATTAATTATTTGAATTGGTCACAACATCAAAACAATTAAGTGCTTAGTTTTGGGGGTATTCCATGAAGTTTTGACTTGGTGGGCTTTGAATGAGATCCCTTAAGATTAGCCTATTCAATCTTAACCTTTCTTAGTAAGCTCATATACAAGCTGGTCCATCTAAAGGCATGTATTTTTTTAGAAGCTCCATTGATAAACAAAAGTCTTAATTGATATCATTGATCCATCATAGAGATGATCAAAAGGTGGTTGTTCATTACCAAACTCCATAAATACCACCTAATTCTTTAAATTTGGGAACAATGAAGCAGTTATTAAATTTTGGAGTTAAGAGATCAAACAAAGGTTAGAATATCAAGAATTATGAATTTAAAACTTTCAAACTCTTTCCGTTGCCATAGAAGTGCGTGAGCTTCTTATGACCACTTATTCCTTCTCTCTTATCCCTCCTTATTTCATCTCACTTTAAGTTATCACCCTAAGTTGCATCAATTCTCTAGCATCATCCGAAGCAAGCAACTCATACTACATGTGTGTGAATGTATATGATAAGCCTTGACATCTACAGCACGACATTTGCAATCTCCAGCTTAACGCCTCTAATTATTGATAATGGAAATTGCTCTAAAGCTTTTTTCAGTGCATAAGGTCCTCCATATTTGTTAACTTTTTTACATATATTTCCCCCACAATTATTTTTTCTACCTAAGATCATAGAGGCAAAAAGATAGCATAGAAGTTGCGTTCTTTATGGGTCCATCATCTAATCCCCTCTGTCTCTATCTTTGTGGTACTAATTTATCAAATATCATTCAACTTGAGCTATTTATAATAATCATTACTTTCCTTTCTTCCACCAAGCTTTTATTTCAATAAATTACCTTTTTTGTATTTGCATATAAAAGGATACATTGACTCCGATATTGTGGCAACCGTAATTAGTAATAAAAATTAATTACCCAAAAGAGTTTAGAATAAGAACTATAAGTAAAATATCTTTTAAATGCTTAGTCACCTTATTCGTTACGGCATTAGAAAGTACATTTGGGTGGTTTTTCCTCATGGAAAAGTGGCTAATCTTTGTAACAATATTTTTATTGAACAAGCTAAGTAGAAACAAACTTGGGAAGATTCTATCATTCATCTTGCTTATGCATTCGTCTAATAGTTGACTCCTAAACATTTTTAAAGACGCATTTCAATCTTTAATTATTATTTTTTTTTATTTTGTGGATTGAGTATTAAAAGTTAAACTTTTTTCTAAAAGTGTATTTAAGTCCAAAATATGTTCTGAAAATGTTAAGTAAGTGATAAAAATACTTTGTTTTTTTCTTCTTAAATTAATAATTTTCTTTCTTTCTTTCTCTTTTTCTTTTTCTTTTTCCTTTATTTAATGTTTGTTGATACCTTTTTAAGAGCATTTAGGAGTTAGATGTAGTTTTAAAAGGTCCGAGACTCAATGAATAACCCAGAAAGGTTCAAAACTTTCTATAACATTTTCTCTGAAAGATTTTAGGGAAGGAAACATGATTTGAAAAATGATAATATATGTTATGGAAGCATAGGGCATGGTTGCTAATTGGCTGAGGATAGGGAAGTGAAACTTGTTGATTGGATCCGATTTCAAGATATCCGCATCCCTAATGGGAAAATATAAATGAATGTGCTTAGTGCGTAAGTCAGTCTTAAAAAAAATTTTCATCTACTCATGCAATTATATTTTAAAGTTGACTCGGTGACAAAAGGCAGGGCAAGTCATCTGTCGGAAAATTCTTACTTAGTTTCGGATCCATTCAAACTACAATTACTACTGCATGTTACAATAAATTCATGAAAAAGCAGTAGAAGTCGTAAATCTTGTTCTCAACCTTCCTAAAGATATATTTAAATCCTTTTTTCTTTTAGATTATACGATTTAATCTTAATTTTTTTTTTAATTCACCTAAAGTTTTTAAAAAACCCTTTTTAAAAATGCTTAATTAGTTCTAAAGACCTTTTTTCAATAGAATTGATATATTTTAATCTTCAGCAACATTTAGAACTCAAATCTCTCTTTGATACGAAAAATTTCTACCAAAGTAAAAAAATTTTCAAAGAAAGGGGATAGGCGTGAAATTTGGTTAATCAATTATATTTAAAAATTGGGAAACCCCTTTTTTTGGGCGTCTCCAAAAAAGACAAGGGGGCCCCTGGACTCCGAATTTTTAAAAAGGATTTCTTTGTTATTATGTCAAAGATCATGTAACTTTCTTTTATGATGGTATCCGTACAAGGAATGAATCTAAAATAGAGAGCCAAACAAACAAAACTCCCCCCACCAGTCATTTAAGCAATGAAATCCACCAAAAAACCAAAAAAGGGTTCCCCCAGTCTCACCCATCTCATCGTAGGAGCATTCCTTTTTTCCCAGTGATACAACCAATCACTGCTCAAGAAAATTCATGATACCACCAAAAAATCCCAATTTTTTATCTTTTCTTTACAACTTTTAGGGGAATCCAAAAAAGGGCAAACAAAGGAAAAGGGTTACAAACAAATCAAAACCACTCAAGGCCTGGGTAAACCCCTCAACCAAAGATGAACTTTCTAATACACTTGTCTCAATGATTATTTGAGATGGCCTCGAGTCAGCCGTAGAATTGTACCAAAAATACAACAATTTTTAAAATTCTGGAAAACTTGACTCGGATACCATAAAAAAAATTCGATTCCTCAGTATAACGAGCCCAATAGCATTAACCGCACGCTACTGGACCCACAAAAAGAGGGATACAGATCAAACCATTAATTTTCCCCGAGGTTTCCCTTATGCATTAATTTGGGACAGGTGGTCTAAAACCCCAAATTTCTTATGCCTTTTTTCTCAGGAACCCCTCTCGGGGAAGATTTGAGGCCATATGCTCAAGACTTTCAAAGAGGGCGGGCGTTTTGTCGTTACATTCCGAAAGCTTCGCAAGGAAACAATATGACATCCGATTGGATTCCAAGCTTTGATGGCCCATGGGGTCCTAGCTCATGGTTATCACCGGGGGAGGCAGGCTCCATTTCGACAGTGCCGAAAATTGGACACAAAACCCCAACACC